>JAUPMF010075700.1:0-11093 GCA_031471435.1 Stomphia didemon
TTTTTAAGATCAAGAAAAACTACTGCGTTAACATTGCCTTGGTCAATGTTGTAAGCCCAGTTGTTAGTGGCTTCGAGTAAGGCAGTAACGGTGGAATGAATTGATCGAAAACCTGATTGGTGACCAGACCATGAGTATAATTATTTTCCTGTTTATGAATACAACATACATCTGTTCTTTTACCTAAAGGATTTCCTGTTGCCTTGTTTTTGTCTGCCTCCTCTCTCCTTGCCTCGGGGGAAGTCACAATAGGGTGTCTGACAAACTGCAATTGGTATTCAGTTTTCTTGGGGATTTTGAATGCTTTTTTACCAGGATGTACATTCCCTTGTCCTCCATATACAATCTTCTCAGCTGAAAGAATAGGAGCCTCTTGTTCCAAAGGCCTTTTCCACTCAAACTGTTTCTGGTATTCTGATAAGTATCTGAGCTTCTTTTGTACAGGCATTGATGGAGCCAAACCAGCCTTATATTGAAGTGCACGGTTTTCCTATTTAGCAATTTAAAATTATTATTTTAAGTGACTTTTAAGGATGAATATCTCCAAATGTCCCCATACGTGTATATAAACACATTGCGCACAATGTTTCCAGCAATTAGTTTAGCTAGCCATGTCACATGATGCAATATTTACTGCAATGTTGCAGGAACGTTTACACGATGCAATTTGTTGCTCGCAATGTTGCTGAAGTAGAACTCGATTCTACTCCAGCAACATTGCAAGCAATGTTGCGCGCAACAATTGCAGAAGTGTTTACACGCTGCAATTCACCAATTGCCAGCAACATTACGCGCAATTTACTAAATTAATAATTAACTATATTTCTCTTTATAAAACAAGTATACCTTTGGTTTTGAAGGTGCAATCTCCTTAGCAATCTTGTTTGATCTGTTGATCGAGGGCTCTGGTTCTTTATGTACTAGTATATCTTGCACCAGTGGTGGTTGCTGGCCTCTCAACAATGCATGGACTTCATGAGGCTTGAAATTAGCATTGTACTCAGTCTCAAACTATATATATGTAAAAAAAACTGTATATAAGCTTACCTTCTTGTTTATTTTTATATGGGGAATAACTTAGAGCTGATGCTATTTGTTTCCTCCACGCAAAGTTACAGATATCCCCTTAGACTGACATGTTCCCACCATCCATCCCAAATAAACAACAACAAAAAGTTGACATAAAATATTATGACACTCCCCTCCACTTCTAATAAATAAATCCCGTTTTAAATTTATTATCATATTGATGAAACTGAAACAAGTGAAAATTCAAACTCAAAATGTTCTATGCATGGTACAAAGAAAATTGCTTACATGTAGATAAGAATATGGGGAAAGGAATGGTGGAGATTAACAGTTGTTATTAAGTTAATCTACAGTTGCTATAATAATATTTTTGAACTGATCCATTCTAAACTATAAAATAACACTGCTTGGGCTGCCTGTGTTAATACATGCACATGGATGTGCTGCAGATATTCATATGTGTATAACAAACATATGTATTTGCCGTTTCTATAAATATACGTTAAGCTATTGGTTTCGTGATAAACGAGGCCTTAGCTCAAAGTCACGACGTTGATTATTCAAAAATTCGCCGTGGTGGACGTCACTTTGTCTTGGTGGAATTAGTTCTTCAAATTGAAGTCAAAATCGGCTTTCTTGCGCTTATTTAATGAAAAAAACGAGATTAAACTTCTTACTAACCCTATTCCTTGGTGCCATTATGAGTTAGGCGGTGAAATAAGTTGTCAAAGAGAAAGCAAATGATCTCAAGCGTCAGACATGATGCTACTAATCCATGTGCATCAAACAGCGAAACAAACCGTCACACATTCCACACAGGGCTGGGTGAGGGGGGCTGGTACCGAGGGAGATGGCTAATGAACGCAGAAACAGCTTCATCGCCCGTTCATTTGATCATATTACATACCCTGAAAACCATTGATTGAACAAACACATCACCATTACTGACACTGAGTGTATAACAGTGCTGGACGTTCCATCAGAATTTCGCTCCAGTCTTCAGATCGGCTACAAGGTGCGTTCAAATAGTAAGCATACATGTGGGCGATGGGTTGAGCCTTGTGACACAGTGACACACATCCACACGGGGATGCAAAGGAGATCACGCCTTGAAACCTGCTAGACTCACAACTAAAAGAGCAGCTTCACCGGTAAGTGTCTTTTAGTATATTTTTGCCAGGATTGATTCCTCCAGATCAGAGATCAGTGGTTTGATCGAAAGGTTTGAGGGTTGTTTTTCAATTATATACAAGTTCGAACTTGCCTAAATTTGCTCGCGACCGATGACATTGCGATTGCTTCGATTTCTGACAGAATGTTATTGTGATTCTTGCTGTTTCTAAGATCTGTTTCTAAGATCTAGTATGAACTGAATGTGATATGAATAACACATATATGTGTGTGTGTATGTCAGTTAACTGTTCGTTTGGTGAAGTGCTTCGCGGGTCAGTGGTTAGTATCGAGTACAGTCGCATCACTTTTCGGCGGTTCATTTTAAGTACATTTTAGTTACTTAAACTAGAAATACTTTCGGTCCGTGTTTGCAAGTTCACACATATGTGAAAATCGATGGTAATGTTGTGGATATTTGTCTTGGATTGTTATCTGAAGGAAATTACCAAAGATTGACATAACAGAATCGGAAACTATCAAATCAACTAGTGACGAGAGAACACAGCCCTTAATTCTTTTAGCACGTTTGTATTTCGATCACAATTTAATTTCCATATTATAATGCTATAAAGTCCTCTACCGCCATAGGGTTTGGCCTTTGTATGGTTCAAATATGAAGTAGGGCCCAGTGGGAAAGCAAAATTGATTTGTGTATTTAAACACACCATTACAAAGCATACACAGTGCACACGGTAGGACAATATAATGGTCAAATACGACGCATTGTATTGCTATAAGTGTCATATACACTCGATAGCTATAAACTAGAACCTGAATGACATGGAAACCACCCGAATGACCACCGGAAATGCCATTTGGGCGAAACCAGAAGAATAAATGTCTGTATTTTTAATAATCAATGAATTTACATCTGGAAAAAGAAGTTAGAAGTGTAAAATGCCTATTGCAATTATATACTGTAGTGAAGGCTCGATCACACAGACATATTAATTACCTTTTTTTGCATTCCAAATAGTGATATTATTTCTAATACATATCATATATATCACAAATTAGTTGATGTAGTATATACACGTATATGTATAATTGCATTAGAATGTCCATAAGTTCACCAGATAGACTTGCAACCCATTTTCTGGTACCTGCCACAAAGAATAATTATCTACATTGTTGTTCTCTAGGTTACAATTAAATGTGCCTTAAGTGCTCTACATCGTTGTTTACTCAATTTTGTATTGGACTGAAAATAATGGACCTATAAATTGCATACATATTCCATATTAATTCTAGAATATTTATTTTGGCAAAATTAATAAATTAATTTTTTTCATTTTTTCTCCCCCTTTCAGTGGTTTTCAAGATTCCAACATGGCCAAAATACATGGAATATTCTCTTATGTCTGGGTTGTGATGGCTCTGTATTTGTGCACTTCTGGGAGTAGCTGTATAGAATTATCTACCCCTAATGTCTTAACAAACATGATCATAGACAATGCCACTGGAAATCTTTACATTGGTGGAATCAACTTTCTTCTTAAAGCTAATAAGGACCTTGTGGTGATTAAACAAAATAGTACTGGTCCTCTTATTGATAATCCTGCCTGCCCTCCTAGACCTTACAAATGCCCAGACAATGAGAAACGGGTACCCAGAGATAACAGAAATAAGGTGTTACTTATTGATGAATCGAAACGAAAGCTTGTGATATGTGGGAATATTGACTTTGGTAGATGTGAACTTCGTAACATGGATAGTCTGGACATAGTAGAGATGTCAACAGAAATGGTTGCGTCATCAAGACCTAACCCAGCCGTGGGATTCATTGCTAATGGCCCAGTGGCTAATGTGAAAGTGCTTTACATAGGAACAACATGGTTGCCAAACCTCATTGGGTTTTATGATCTACCTGCTGTATCCAGTCGAAGCATTGACAGTGGGTCCTTGTTTTTATATGCAAATGATCGAAGTAAAATCACAAAAATAAAATTTACTGACATTAACTATCAAGTGCTCTATGTTTATGGATTCGCTAGTGGTGACTTCAGTTACTTTATAACTGTCCAAGAAAGTTTAGCCTCTTATAACAAAAAAATACCATTGCAATATGAAACAAGAATTATCCACATCTGTCACAAGGACAATGCATATACATCTTATACAGAGATACCATTGAAGTGTTCATCAAAGCATGGAGTTGATTTCAACGTGGCAACTGCAGCATTTGTGACTAAAGCAGGCACTAAACTTTCAAGAAAACTTGGTATTTCTGCTTCTTCTGATGTGCTGTTTGTGACATTTAGTAAGTCAGCTTCGGGCTCTAGTAAACCATCACAACAATCTGCTGTCTGTTATTACTCTATCAAAGAAGTTGAAGAAGTTTTCATGAAGAATGTGAAAAAATGCTATGGAAGTAAGACTGTGGCTCTTGGTTTACCTTGGACAAGCCTTGGTAAAGGAAAGTGTAAAATAAGGCAATTTAACTCTTTATGTTCTGCCCCTGACACACCCAATACCCCAATTGGAGGAGACATAGCTGTTAGTGCAACAGCGATGATGGAAAGAAATCAGTCGTTGCTGATATCAATTACCGCATTACCCTACAAAGAGTACACAGTGGTGTTCTTAGGAAACAACGATGGGAACTTATTGAAGGTATATAATACAAATTGACCAATATATACCTGTGTATATGTCAGTAGTAGTTTGAGTAGAGTTGGTTGGGAATTACTTACTTGGATTATGTGTTGGATTTAGCTTGTTGTTTGATCACAGAATTCATGTATACTCGATGTACATGTAACTTATATTTCATGGACTTCATATTCTACTAACTTATGTGTTAGCTGACATAGTAAATCACAACAACCTTTCCCCTTCATAAGGTATTTGAATTAATAAGACGTTTATTTGCAACATATAACAGGTGGCTGTTGGAGATTTAGGTAGTTTACAGTCGACGGCTTATCATGAAGATGCACTTGCACCAGGAAAACCACTGAAAAAACTAGCTCTTAGTAAAGACAAGCAATCCGTTTATGCTGCCACTGATATTAAGGTACACTACATGTCATGAATTGTAATCCAGAAGTAATAATCCAGCTTCTCTATGACTATAACAACTATATACATGTATAACTATAAGGGAACCAAATTGAATACTTATTTCCTAGAAAGATCGAATTTTACATATATACAATCAATCTTTCAGCGAATCATTCAGTTGTAGATAAATATCTTACCTGTATTCATTATTTCATTTCCATAGGTTTTCAAGGTTCCTGTTGAAGATTGTTCCTCACACTCTTCTTGTCAGTCATGTACTGGTCATGGCGATCCTTTCTGTGGGTGGTGTACATTGTACAAAAAGTGAGTGACTTTGATTGAATGTGGTATAGAAAAATCATCATCATATGTATGTGGATATACATGCATGTTTTTCCCAGTAATTACAATATGAACTGTACGAATATAAGCGAGTGAATTAAGTTGCATGTTTGTTTAACTGTAACAGTTCATTTTATGTTTCTCTTTTTCTTCCAGGTGTAGTAAAAGTGCTTTTTGTAGTAATTCTGCTGTACATCCTCTTCGCTTTACTACAAATGCTTCTCAGTGCATTCAATTCACTTCTACCAAACCAGATCGAGTTCCATATGGCTCAGTCACTCAAGTAAAGACCCATATATGTAGTTCAATTTACGATATAGTGCACTGTCACAGCTTGTTTTATGGATAGTCTTTGTTTGATGTAATGTGCTTTTTACTTCTAGCTTGTGGCAACAATACAGAGCATGCCTCCCATTGCAGCTGGTGAGGCATACAAGTGCTACATTAACAATAAAGAAACACCAACAACAGTGTTTGAAAACAGCACTGTCAGCTGTAGTACACCGCTAGCTCGTGATTTGCCTCCTATCACAAGTGTTACAGGTATTATTGTGGTTTTCATGTATTCTCCCATTTTATTTCCATGTTTCAATATGTGTATTTTCATCCACATCATATAGGTGATGTTCTGGTGGATTTATCTCTGTTTTCAACTGAGACCAACCAGTTGTTTGTGTCTACCAAGATTTCATTCTATAACTGTACCCTGATGAAAGGGTAAGAATAATGTTAACTTGGATGTGTGTTCATGTAAATGTAGTAATCATTCAATGAGTTGTCAAATTTTAGTGTTGCATATGTCATACATATTGTCTAGTACAACTCATTATTAAACAGTGTGCTGTATTTGTTATAAGGTGTACGCAGTGTTCAGAGAGTAGTTATGACTGTGATTGGTGTACATACAAAGGGCTATGCTACCCCAATGGAAATGCCATGTGTCCTGGTGAAGTCGTTCTCTCAAACAAGGTTGAATTCTTTTAAATTATTTATGGTACATAATTATATATATTTTCCTTTTGGTTTGTGTTTTAATCAAATTTTGATTTGTCTTTTCAAGAAACGTTCTCCTGGTGACATTGGCTGTCCTAGACTTGCAGAAAATCAGATTGTTTTCCTTCCCAATGAAATATCGTCTTCAATAGTGCTCAAGGCCAAAAACCTTCCTGTGATTAAGGTAGGCGTTTGGCTGCCATAAGACAGACTACATGTTTATCCAACTACATGTAGTTATTCATTGCATGGCTATTACCTATACTAATTGAAGAGGACCATGCATTCATGCAAGAACAGGGTGACTCCAACTCCATTTGAATTTATCCCTACCCTGTATAAGGGAGTATATTACACTGAGAGAAGGTGGATGCATTTATCAAAATCACTTGCTCTGTTCTTGCAGACTCTTTCGACTTACAGGATAAATGCTTTTAAGAACTGGTTGTACAGTATATAATATTATGTGATTGCCATTTGTAGAACAACTATGGGTATGGATGCGATCTGAAGGTAGAAGGAAAGACTTTTCGAGTTGATGCATTAAGGGACAGTGATAGCCAGCTGACGTGTAAACCTACTACTGTAAATACATTTGCTTTTTCAGTTTTTGAATGAATGCATGTGTGACAAAAGATTTATTAGCTATTAGCTATATTAGACATATATTTTCTACATTGAATCATCTTTCAGTATTCTTACCCATCTTCAACAAGATATTCTTCTGGTGAATTGAAAGTCTTCTGGAGAAAAACTGATGAGATATTCAGCCCAAAATCATTATCAGGTTTGTCTGTCATAAGTGCACATGTCCTACGTACGTACAAACATGTACACATGTGTCATGCTGGATATAGTTACTTTGACTGTTACAGTCTTGTTAACTCCCGTCAATAGATTCTTTGGATTTGATATATTTGGATGTTGGTTTTTGTAGTGTCCTTGTACAAATGTGATGTCAACAATCTGGACTCCTGTAGCACTTGTTTAGGCCTTGACGCCAAACTTGAATGTGGCTGGTGCAAGGGAAGTGACACTTGCAAAGTACAGAAGTCTTGCAGTCAGAATTGGGTTCATCGATCTCAACCTTGTCTTACTCCACCAATCATTCAAAAGGTTAGTATCATGTTCCAAGGTTGGACTTTCAATCAAGAAAACATGATTCTAACTTGTGACATTTTCTTGTTTTCTAGTTTTGGCCCATAACTGGCCCACCACATGGCAAAACAGAATTGGAAATATCAGGAGTGGACTTTGGAAAGGCATTTGCTGATATTAAAGATACAGTGTTTGTTGCAAATTTCTCCTGTATTGCAGATCCAAACAAATATGTTGTGTCCAGAAGGTATTTGGATAACAACCTGTATATTATGTATTATCTGATTGGTCCTCTATGAAACCACTTGATTGTGAAAAAACTGTAGACATTCACAATCACCCCTAACAGCTTTCAAATTTTGATATTCTAAAGGATCTTTTGTAACACAACGAAGAGCGACAAAGACGTCAAAGGGCAGATAAGAATCACAGTCAATGGCATAGAAGGTTCATCAAAAGCTCTCTTTTCCTACCAGGTAATCAAACGTTTCCTGGACTTCTTTACTGAGTGTTACTTACTGGTATATTTCTTGTTGGTATTCAGACTCCAGTGGTCATCGACTTTAATCCCAAGAAAGGACCAGAATCGGGAGGCTCGTCAATCAACATTACAGGAACTAAACTAGCAACTGGAAGGAACATTATGGCATGGCTTGGCGATACACCTTGTGTTTTAGACAGGTCAAAGTAAGGATTACCAACAGCTAACAAACCGACCACTTACCGGCCACTGACCGACCGCTTACCGACCGCTTACCGACCACAGACCGACCACAGACCGACCACAGACTGTTGTCCATAACTTATTGTCAGTTACCGATATAAATTTAGTAACAAAATTCCGAAGTAGATGCCATAGTTTACATACAGCTATCTCGCCTAGGGTTACGGATAGCCACATTCTGTGTGTGAGTCAACCTGCCTCCACCCGATCAAGAAGAGCGGCTTCTAACGTGTCTTCATCTCATGATGTGGTCGTGTCATTTGATGGCTTTCGTCCGCCTAAACCTCCCGGCCAATTCGAGTTCACTCCTGATCCAGCGTTCGTCAGTATAAAACCTGACAGGACGTTTCCCAGGTACGTGAGAGCAGGGAGTGGGGAGAGAGAACATACATGAGATAACACGACATTGTTTAACTTATTTCAGCGGTGGTTTGAAGTTCACCGTCTCGGGAAGACATTTTGACAGCGTTCAAATACCGATGATCTTTCTGACAATGGTTGGAGACCCCAACGCTGTGTCACATCCACAGGTAAAGCCGTGCAGAACCTTTCTTTTATGTCGATTAACAAGAGACTGGAAAACCACTTCCCACGTTTTGAACGTTAACCAAGTTATTGTATCGATTTGAATGACATGTATGTCTTGAGCCAGTTCTAGCAGTGCAAATCAGTGTCTCACCCAAGGTGTTTCTCTACATATCATTGTGTCTGTGTTGTTGTAGGTCTGTACAGTCATCAGTAACACCGAAATGATCTGCCCCAGCCCTAACGTGTCTGCGTTTGGCATCGTTCCTGGCTCTAACAATGGTTCTGAGGTCATCGTTGGGCTGATCATGGACAACGTGCCTGGTCTCAACAATGTTACCACGTTAGCCATTGTTCCTGACCCTTACTTGGAGCCCTTTGACGACGTCAAAGAAATCAAGGATGAAAATCTCATTCTTGCGGTATGTATATAAGAACCGGCATACATAATCAGTAAAGACATTCAGATACAACACGAACTCTGATTGGCTACCTAATGTGTTTGTATCAGACAACAGAGAAACGCTCGCTTAAAAATAAAAGCACGCTGAAATCACAGTATAACATGTACAGTGCTAAACGCTAATAGAACAGTGAAGTATCGACGTTCTCACTACTTTCTGTGCTAAACTTCTTGTTGTGTTTCAGGGGAAGAACTTGAACATACTATCGAAAGATCAAGTGAAAGTGATGATCTCTGGTGTCCATTGTAATGTCACAAGTCTAGACGAGGTACTTCAGTTAACGCTCAATATTCTATCATTTACCAAACCAATCGGTTACAAACTATGCCATACCTGAAAAGACTGGTTATACAAGAAGTACAGCGTTACTCAATCGTTGCTGAAAATGGTTTTGTACTTTGGTTTGATACAGAAACAGCTTGTGTGCACAGTCCCGAAGAAAGACACTTTACCAACTAGTGAAGACGAACAGCACACTGTCATAGTAAGTCGTTCTCTTGGCCTTCCTCTTAGTCTTGAAAAATCGTTTTCTTAATTTCAATCCTGGATTGATTAGTCCAGTGTTGTCATCGCCATTCAGCTGCAGACGCAATGCACTAATGGATTCACTTCACAACAAACTGTTCAGCTTTTCCTACGTTTCTTGAGACGTGGTTTCACTTTGGACAAAGCTTCAGCTTGTGAGCTTAATATCTTTATCCTTTTGAAACAGGTAACAGCAGCGTTCCTTATGTTTTACTTGGGTAAAGTCAAGTATTTCCAAGAAGTTATCCCTAAGAAATTCCCAATGATTTTCATCTATATCGGAGTTGGTGCTGGCGGGTTCTTCCTGCTGGTCGTGATAATATGTCTCATTTGTGCTTACCGTAAGAAAAAGAAACAGCAATCCAAAAACATCATAGAGTACGAGATGAAGATGGATAATCTTGAATCTAAAGTGGCCAAAGAATGCAGAGAAGGTAGTTGGTCTCTCCGTTGTTCAGTAGTACAGGCAGTGCAGGTTGATTTTTCTCTCACAACTCAGTGAAAATGTTTCACACCCACATCTTCTTCAGCCTCATTTGATCCATCGTTGATCCACAGCATTCGCAGAACTCCAGACAGACATGACCGATTGGACTAGCGATTTGTCTACCTCTGGAATGCCTTTCTGGGACTTCCGTACGTACGCTTTGCATGTGCTCTTTCCCGGTATCTCGGATCACCCCGTTCTAAACTTGAAGGTAAAACTCGTCTGGCTAGAACGATATATGTAGAACTCACATCTTGTTTGGGCTTCCTGTGTTTTGTCAACCGACTGTCCGGGAGAGGAGTAGGGGATTGTCCATGTGACCCTGGTTGAGAATACTGCTTGCACTCCTCTAGCACTAAGTTTTATGTGGTGTTAGGGAAATAATAAGTAAAATATATTTTTCAGTATCGCTTTTCAACAAACTGGGAGAGTGGACTGCGAAAGTTCCATCAACTTATCTGCAATAAAGAGTTCCTTCTGATTTACGTGAGAACACTAGAACAACAAAGCAGCTTCAACATGAAAGACAGGTATTGGGACAACATTATCCGTAATTTCACTACTGGATGAGTGTAATTATATTGAATTAATATGTATAATGTGCCATGCATCAGCTAAACACGGCACTAAGCTATAATTTCAGCTCGAAAAAATATATACTCGTAATGTAACTGCTTTACCTGTTTACTTGTTCATATCAGATGTAATCTTGCTTCTCTTATCATGATCG
>JAUPMF010075722.1:0-12399 GCA_031471435.1 Stomphia didemon
ATCGCTAAATAATTTATTGAATATCGGCATAAAGTGGCTCTAAAAGATATTAAGTTCCGCAATGAGCAAATTTGGTATACATTGAGTTGGTATTTGGAGCCGCAGCAATGGCCGCGAGGCAGTATTCCGTCTGATACAACGATGGTTGCAGTAGGAAGTATTTCGGCCAGTATGCCTAAACTGTTCACTTATTCTAGCCAGCGTTAGCTTAACTAAATCTCTAGGTTTGTTCATGTATTCTTGTTAGGCGCTTAGAGGCGACCTCTTTGACATCGGGATAGGGTGCCACAAGGTACTTGTTACAAGAAGGATCGAGCCCACCTTGTCACTAGCCAATCCGGTATGAAATACCGAGGCTTTCCTTACGTAACCTTACCTTTCCTTAGCTTGAAAGTTTCATTCAAAAAGGATCGCTATTTCAAGTTCAATAAGTTAGTAATTTTGTTGGTTTGTTTCGAGTTGAACGTAGAATTTGAAATGATGCAAACTTAGAACTTCGTGTAGTTCTTCTCCGCCGAAACGGGAACATGGCCGGTCTGCGAAGCGGTGTACAAATGTTAGTGAAAAATAACAAGATTTTAACGGATTTAAAACAAATTTAGCTGCACTAAACTTTCTCGGTATCCATTGATGAACTGAGTGAAATTCATGAAATACTCCAGCACTAACCGGCTGAATTTAGAGGGTTGGCAGAAAAATATGACCGCTTGGCCAAGATACGAATAGGTTCCACAACTGCTAAAACATGTTCTACAAAACGGTTTGCAAAAATGTTATGAAAGCTAAAAAAAATCTCAGTCAATTAACTATAACAATGCATTTTCAACTAATACATAAGAACACACAAAAAATATGAAGTTTTAAGAAGTAAATCTTTTCAGTGATTTTATCTTGTTTAAATTGTTAAAGAGGGATGTTTACTTATAGGTCAGTTTTGCGTGGAGAAAGTTCGCAAGACATATAGGAACCCTCCATGATATAACCTTATGTTACGATTTCCTGCATTACATGAATTTGTCTGCGATTCTCAGTTGTCTCGCCATAGTGGACTCGTCTTGTAGCGATAAATACAGTACACTCGAGTGAGCTCTTTGTGTTGATAAACTCTTCGTGTTCAAATTGTCTGCCAAGTTAATTACAACATACATGTGTAAAAGTGTTCCATATCAGTCTTCGCATGTAAAAAAACGCTCGTAACTCAGTAATATCACAGTGAAACAAAATGGAAAATAATCTAACTCAAGAATAAGGCCTACCTATGATACTGATAAGAATTCTTGTAAAACTGTTTTTTTTACTTAGATTTGCTTTTTCGTTTTGTTTTCTCAAAATATTTCTGAAGTTACAAGCGCTCGTAAGTTACAAACGCTTTATGAAACGGTACACTTCCTATTTAGTAACTACTGTTCTCTAATGGTTAGTGTAGTACAAATAGTACACATTTGTAGTTCGTCAATGTTGAATTCCTATATTTATGAGAGTCTGATATTACTATACTCATATTAAACGCAAAGTCAAACACTTTGCTATGCATTTATGTATTGGACAATTCATCTGAAAATTGAAACTAGTAATTGATGTTTGTGACTCTTACTTTGATGTGTTGTTTTTTCTAGGACAAAAATTAACCTTGTCATTAATTTTAATCAACAGTTTGTTTGACCCTTTGTGTGGAGGTTGCATTTTTACACAATCCTGGATGGTTTAGATGCTTTATGAACTCATGGCCTTGTTCATGCACAGTCAGGAATGCTTCAAACTGCAAGAGTCTAGTATACTACATTCATCTGAAGCAGCAAGGAGTAGAGTAACTATACCCAGTATATCAGAATTATAGTGAGAATATTTCAATAACCGTTAGAAACATCAGAGAAAATCTATGTTCTAAAACACAATATTCTAAAAGAAATACTTTGGTTTAAAAAGATTAGATATTCACGGTTCTGTGTGTCTAGAAAGAGCTTGCATAGTTCCGAGTTGCTTACCAACTTATTAGTCTACTTTTACCTGAAAATGTTCAAAGTCAGAATCAACTAGAATCATTGCTCAACTGATGAAGTTTGTGTTTCAATGGGCCGAAACATTTTGCTCAAAGAACTGCTAACTGAACTACTAAATCATTCTAAATCATCCTTTTACTCAGCTAATTGTGAGAAATAGAAGGAATTGTTGATTCAATAAGGAAATACAAGGATATTCTCTGAAGAAAGAGTTCTTAGTAATTTCTTCTCTCCTGTTCATGGATTTCCAATCATGCATTAGTTCCGTGTGTTTATTGAATCAACTCTGTTGTTATCATATAATTCATTCAAGTATATACACTTTTTGAGTTTCATTTACTTTACCGTCTTTATGCTGTCGTGTTCCTAGGTTGTACTTAGGTTGCGGTTATTATGTTGTGTTATGCTGTGCTGTACCATGTTTATTAAGTATGTTCTCTCCTTGAGATTAGATTCATTGACTGAATTCATCGTGTTTCAGTTGTGTTTTCACAAGTCCGATAAACATATTAACCGTTTTTCTTGACCGGAAAATTTGAACTTTATAGTTTTTTGTATGAAAACAAAACGCTGAAAAGTGTAATTTTACTAACAAATTAGCAATCAAATCATAGATAAATGACTGTAGAATTTGTCACTGCGTTCTGTGTCCTTAGCTCGTTAGTTTACTAGTTGTGTTATGGCCTATAACTGTAATCAATCTAAGGCAGTTAGACTGCAGTCAACAGAGATTAACTAGTAAAGAATTTCTCACCTTTAGTCTGTCAAAACATTTGCCATATTACAGGTTAACATGCAGACATGAAAAGTATATTGTAAAATGAAGTGTAAGAAGAAGGCAACTGAACTGCTTAATTAGATTCGTTGTTAATTATCAATCTCATATGAATGTCTGTAAAACTACAACAATGTCTTCAATCTGGAGACCGAGACTAGTTAGACAGAATAGTTCTGTATATGATCTTAGTGGTTTGAATGTAAATCTAGGATTCAGTATTTCTCAGCAGTGTATAGATCAAGTTGACCTTACTTGTCTGATATCAAGCCATGAACATTGTAATGAGGTCGGCCAATTATGTCTTTAATAAAATGGACCTTTGAAGCAAATATTTGTTTGCGTCTCTCACTCAAAACTCCCCACAAACTGCACATGCATAGAAGCGCTTGCTCGATGTATTTTGGACTCGTTTTGATCGAACTGGAACTCTATATTTTGCCCCGAAGGTCAGAACGCTTTGGAAGAAACGCAACACACCCAAATCTCCGAGGTGTGGAGGAAAAGCTAATTGCATAACGAAAGAGCTTTCCGTTTGGTAAAGTTCGTGTTCTTCCGTTGCAAAAGGATTTACTTGTACTGGGTATGTTCTGTGACAGTGAGTTCAAAAGTGTTCTTTACAAGCTAAAGCAAGGGTTTTCATTTCAGGCGGGCAATGAGGACAGACATGACCTTCATCTTTCAGGAACGCGATGGGATGCTCGGGTTTTCTAGCGCATCTTTCACTAAATGACTCTAAAGTTGTTCGCCAAATGTACATGTTTCCTTCCCTTCTAATAAAAGACAAATGAACCACTGCAACCCTGCTGTGTGCTCACAGCTAATTAACATGGTACAATCAACCCTTTGTCCAATAGTTTGCACATCCTCAAGAAGATTATTGCTAAGGTTGCACGTTGTTCAATGCTGTAATTCTTTCTACACTGCCATCACTGCTTATCGCTGAACATTGCTTTCCGTGAAGGAATATTTCAGGGGGAAAAAGCAAAATGCAGATTGTGGAAGATCGTTACGAAGATACAACTAACTCGTTTCTTGCATTGCGTTTTCTTATGATAATCTCTCATCAACTAGGATTTAATACCATAAACACGCAGCGCTTTTATACTGGATTTCACAATGAAACTCTAGTGGTAAAGCAATGCCCAAGCGGTTAGAATCTCTAAACGTAAATAGTCTCCTACTTCAACACGCCCACAAGTCCCCTCGTCTATATATACACAATCACTATATCAATCCAAAAAAGATCTTTATTTCTTTTCAAGAATACGTTGTCATAAAACGTAGGTTAAATGCAGGAATAGTTAAATATGGTTGGTAGACTATATAAGATAGATATGTATAAGACTATTACAAATAAAGAATATGGAGACTTCCACATTACAATTGGAACCTCTGTAAATATAGTGAAAACAAATACACGAGAATTCGTTTCTATTCTGATATACTTATTGTATCATCTCGTAGAAGAAAATCCATTACAATTGTTGTTTAGAATATTTTCTGTGTAAACAGGTAATACTTGGCTACATTATAAAAGTAAAGAAGATTAAACAAACACGCTTCAAAATGTTGTACAAAATGTACAAAAAATATAACATATCTGAGCGACGTCAAACAGTAATTTGTTTAAGGTATGCATGGATATACTTGAAGAGATGATATTCATTTGACCCGAAGTGTAGAGGGATTTTCTACATGTTGACAAGAACTCTGCAGAAAGGAAACCGGACGGGTCATGAATTCAAAGCAAGACTGTGTGGTCTGAAAAAACATCGAACTAACTGAAACAAAAACACTGCAACGATTACACTTTTCATTCTCGGGAAATTGTGGTATCGTTATCACTCACTCCGTAATGCCTTTGCTTTCATGTAGACACATTTTTGACCAAGCTAATGCATCAAGATAGCCTAAGCATCGATTATCAGATCGATGGCAAAGCAGAAGATAATTAACAATCACGTAAAAGCTGATGGAAGTGTGTGTTTAGCTCGTGATTGAATCTACTAGGAGTTAGCCTTTTGGTTCGAGCAAGTTAACGGGTAATCCGGTGAGAAATTAAAACAGCAGAAAGTGTCAAATGAGCCAATTAGATGGATATGACCTCATTTAGAACCTTATAAACACGACATGAAAGCGCTATGGAGCTGCATTTGAAACCTTATATAATCACAGCGGACTGTGGTTTGCAGATCATATAAATACTGTCCCAACATGGGATATCCAAACAGAATATATATCAGTAAATCGACTCTGTGTAAGTTGTTTTGAAACCGTACAAATCGAAACTCTTTGGTGTACTTAGTTCAGAAATTTCGCATTAACAAACTCACTGTAGAAATTTGAAAACCTCTCTGTTCTAGCAGTAAAAGAACTATGGTTGTTCAATGAGGATACGCGAGCAAGATTTCCCGAGTACAGTAATCTTTTGTTGCTTTTTACATGGTTTGTTTGGGAAATACGAGTGAGAAGCATGTAAAAAGAGCATAAACACTGCATCCTTCAGTCCTCGGGCAACCCTAATGTCTCAGTCCACAACTAATATCGCTAGAACTTGCCTAACTATACACAAACCGTGGCTTTAGACTTTCTAAGGCTACAAATGTACGCGCATCGTGTATCTTCGAAGCAAACGCACTCGCTGAAGACATGTTGTGTGGCACTCGGTTGTATTCAGCCAACATGGTGTCTTCGCCAACATGGCTGCCTCGTTCTTCCCAGTTCGCATTCTCTTCGGTTCTTGCCTTGGAATTCAGTTCTTCTTTGATTTCTTTACGCCATTTTGTTCGTCGGTTTTGGTACCACGTTTTGACTTGGGTTTCAGTCATCCCCAACTCTTTGGACAGCTCTGCACGTTTCGTTTCTGTCAAATACTTTTCTTCGCCGAACTCTTTCTCGAGTCGTTGGATCTGACTATGAGCGAAGAGAGGCCGTTGTTTTGGTTTCCTCATGAATCGTTTGCGTCGTTTGATAAATGGATTTAGACCTGGAATTAATGAACACAATGGTGTGAACAAAACTGCAAAAATAGGTACGAAATGGTTCAAGTAATAGGATTAAGTGACTATTGCCTTTGGCGCTTTTCGCTCCTTCTTGTCCAACTTTCGAGCACTAATTCAATATAGCGAGTAAATAATCTACTTGTATATATCTTTATATGTATGAGAAAGTTCCTCAAAGTTAATGAGTTTTTAAGGTGTTTTGACATTATAGTCCAAGGTACTTGGAAAATCGAAAACAGTTCGTTAGGATGACAATAGTGACACTCGAAACAAAACACAAGAACGAATAAACACCTACTTCGATTGCTCAAACAGCAACAAGTAAACAGCAATGATTGTTGCCTATTATAAGTCAACTTGCCCAACAAGTCTGAAGGTTAAACATGTTTTGCTATTATCTGTACGAGGCCTTTTCAATTGCGGGGTTTCAATACCTTAATGAGGCCAGCGCTCGACAAAAGGGCCATAGCTACAGCACGTAATGGTGGCGTGTAATGGAAATACACTCGGTAGCCGCATGTAGCGTCGGAATATAGAGCCCACACCCGATTCATAGGCTCATCGATCAATATGCATTAAGACTCTTCAACGGTCGGGGTTATCGCGTCACGGTGACAAAACGAAAAGCTAACCAACAATGCGTTGCACCTAGATGGCCTTTGCACCGTACGGAAATAACTGCGACAAGCTAATAAATCTTTCTCGTGTCAGACCGAGTCAAGTCTAGAAGCACTTAAAGACCCCTACTTACCCGGCATCGGGATCCCTTGCCGCGGGTAGCCCATGTTGAACGTTACGGCTGGAAACTGGTGCGCCATTAAAAAATCCTCAAAACTTGGGTTCTGCAGCGGCAGCGGTGGCAGCATTTGCATGGCGTTGAAGTCCATGATTGAAGGCCTTAGGGCTTGGGACAGGAGAGGTGGCGTCGGTACGACCAGTGGAAATGAGCTTGTCAATCTATGTGGAAGAATTTCCATGTTCCTGGCCTCCTGCGGCTGATCGTTGGGGATACTCAGGATATTTTCGATTGAAAATGACGAGCGCTTGGTCGGCGATAGCGCAGCGGATCCCGTAGTTGAGCGATTGTCGGACGCCATACTCGCGATGTTCCCTATTCGGTGGATCAAATGTGAATGAGTAAAAAGTCCAACAGGTCTTCTCGACTCACTGGCCCCACTTAAATCATATCTGAGCCATCAAACTCACGTCACTTCTGTCTAATTAAACCAGCCTATCATCCAATCAACGCGTTTTGTTCTCGGAGGTGTAAAGCCCGGTGTAAAGTGCTGTAATCTCCGTAAGAAGCTGACAGCAATGCAGACAGTTCCTGACATGGGCGAGCTTGAAAATCATTTGCGACGTAGAAATTCAGTTTGCCATCGTATCGATTGTGATGGCTATAAATCTTCTACGGATTAGCACAGCGTTACACGTATGGTGTACGTCGCCAGTTGAACCCTGACGTCATGGCTGTTGCCGATGGGTCACCGTGTCGGGCACGAGCTTGTTTCCGGTGTTAAAAATACAGCGACCGGAAGGGTTCGACCGCTTTTCGGGCCGTAATCCGATCCCACGACAGGAAAGATTGGTGTGCGAGGTATTCATACGTATTTTGTACCTCCTTTACAAGTGCAATGTTTTAAAAAACAGATTGTCTTTCTAATTATGTACAATGTAAAAAACTTCGGAAGGAAATTCTTGTAAGTGGTTTAACAGCCGTGTTGGAGGTTGTTGGAGATGCGCGGTATTGCGTGTTGGAAGTGCGCGCCGTTTTTCCCGCTAAAAAAATAGACGCATTGAAAATCACGATAGCGTTTTACATTTTTAACACCAAGAAAATTCAATCTCAATTTTTTCTTCAAATTTGTTCTCCCACTGTCATTGTTAGCTAGTAATTGTTCTTCAATTCGTTCATTATTTCGACTCTTCAACAGGGTTATGACGCCTAGAAGAAAAGCAATCAGTTTATCCTGGAAAAAAGAGTACATTTTTAACAATGATATAATCAGCACATATTTTGCTGGTTTTAAGTAATTTGACCTTAAATCAACAAATGTTCAGTACACTTCATTGCAAAAAAAAAAGATACGACGGATTAAATAGCGTTATAGGTTTTGCATTGTTTGTAGGCTGCAGTACATGCTGGATCAAACGATTTGTGCAAATTATATGTTCAGTTTTACCCGCGCACCATAACTTTGTGTGAGCACACCCAACCGGTGGACACGACAAATTAGTGACGGACACGCAAAGCAAAGTCAGAAACTAAAACACGCAAAGAGAAAGATTCAAACAGAACTGAATTTATCGGTAATCATCATCAACAATAGATAATAGATTATCGAATTATTATGAATGGTTATTAGCATATCTTGTCCAAACCATCCGCCTTATTCACCGAATACTGATCGGATTTGGCGCAATAAGAGGATGAATCTTCCTGTAATATCTGTGAACACTTCACACCTAAGTGGAATTTTGATACTTGCTTTTCCTCGTTTCCTGTTCAAGCTCAGTCATTACTTGCAGACTCGCGCGTTTTCAGCGCTTTTTCAAAGTTATATAGCTCATGTAGGTTTTACAAATGCAAACGAAAGAACTAATAAAATAGGTCCTTCAATTTATCCCTCAAATTCTTTTATACCAAAAATGATAATTAATAACTAAATTCTCCACAATGTAAAAGTACGTTTTTATCTGGAATCGAATTTCTACAATTCCATCCGCCAATAATGGTTCTTCTTATCGATGTATAATGTCTCGTGAAACGAAAAGTTGATGAGGATAAGTTGTCATCACAGTCCACTAATCCTTTAGTCCCCGCGCACTAAATGCCATTATTGGCCGCGCCTACGCCCTGAGCCCTTGTTAGAGATCAGAGGTTAGGACCTACCCTACTTGAAACCCATCTGGACGTAAAGTTAATGAACTATTTACAGAGTGTACATGTAAATAACATAGATAGAAAAACGTTTATGGTCGATCTAAATGTTGCGCACAGTCGTTGCTGATCTTCGCACTATGAATGATATTTAGATCTGAATGGTTTGACGAGCTCAGTATGAGGCGCACCGCCACTAAGTACTGTGCTACTCATTGCATGACGACTCGCGTTAACTACAGCCTGGCCCGCTGCAGTATGGAGATAAACAAGCTTTGCGCATCAATGCAAAACCAGGCCGATATTATATCATGCCGCTAGAACCGCCAGAGCTTTTCAATTGATTTAGGAGTTGTTTGAATCCATCCACTTTAATTGCGCAGGTTTATTTGGCGCGTGCGTTAAGGGTGCCGTGTTATGTGATATCATTATTGGACGCAGTTTAGTTTCACTTTTCTTTCCACGGAAAATGTGGAAAAAATTATTAGCGTTGCGGTAGATCAGTTTTAAAAATCTTGATCTTCATACTAAATATGTTTTATATGTTTCTATTCGATTGATTATCGATGATTAATGGGATCAAAATCGAGCCGAAGTTCGGAGGTTACTGGGATGACTGAAGATAATTCCTTAATCCAGTGAAGCGGTCTTAGAATGGAGGAGGGGTGAAACGAGTACGCCTAGCCTGACTATCCATGACTGCGGCTATATAAAGATTGGCGCGCTAACTACAAGTAGAAGATAAGACTGAAGAGAACGCGTGCAACAAGAACACAAATACCCAGTGTATGATTTCAATTAATCCCTAATGTTTGACTGTAAACGACTTCAAAAAGATTGCATTTAATAAGCGTGCGTTCCCTAAACGTTCTTCTTAAGTTACAAATTTGTGATATTTTTACTTGCAAACATCTCCATCCCCACCGGACTGCCAAGCCTGAACACGCGCACTTCCGGTAAAGAATTCAAATTTAACTTCAAACGTAGCTTAAAATAAAGTACGTCTTAATCTTCCTTCTACCTATTTACCGAAAAATTTAGTATATTAACTGTCATTATGTAATTGAAAACTATTGACCGGTAATATTGTGAGTAAAATATGGACTAGTTTTGACGCCCTGGGCTTCAATAAAATAGTTAAATATAATGTTTAAGTATAATTTGTATTCGATAATATCGGGTGCATTCAATCGTGCGCGTTCTATGAATTCTACTAAATCCAAGAAGCATAGAACCCACTTACTAAAATATACTGTATATATACTCGTAATAGAAACGCCTACATCGGCTGAGTTATTTAAAATGACTAAAACGATTTGCGCACGTTGTTTTGAATTGAAATACTGTGAACAAAAACCAAGATCATGTTGTTCCCATAACATGTAGACATCTTCGCCTGCTTCTAATCTTCCTTTTTGGAGCTATATAAAGTAGCTGTCGAGGTCTGGGTGCATTCCTGTTGCTATTGACCCAACACTTGGTCAAACTTAACCTTTACAAGTACTGACAAGACTTTTTATACTTTGCTCGTGTTACTAGGCGTCACGATGCCTGACAGCGACGAGGAAAGCCATTTATGAGGTGAACCACTTCTATATGGTTCACAATCGAACCTCATATTTCCGCTAATAAATTAAAACGGCTTATTCAACGCAATAGGTCATGTTAGTGTATGATTTAGTCTGTTGTGATAAGTAGACGCCTATCCTGGACTACTACACCCTGGATTGGAATAATCTGATTTACGACTGACAGAGCCGCTGAAAGCGCAGAGGGACTTGATGAAAAGATATGAATGTTTTCTTTAATTGGTTTATTTTTTTATAGTCAGAAACTAAAACGACCAGAACAGAAATTCTTTTACTATACATTGACAAAGCAAGTATTAACGACACTGACAATGATAAAAGTACATTGTAACTTCACCACTAACCAAAGTCCTCTATGGAATTCATTCTGTACTGAGCTATCAAACTGAGTGCTGCCATCACATTTAGACTGATTATATATTTTTAATTGAAGGTTTGATTTAATTCCAAAATACAGTCTAGTGCCAGTGTACTGGCTACATGGTATCCCTGTATGAATATACATGCTACCCCTGTATGAATATACATGCTACCCCTGTATGAATATACATGCTACCCCTGTATGAATATACATGCTACCCCTGTATGAATATACATGTGCTACCACTGTATGAATACATGTTATTCCTGTATAAATGAAAGAGTTCATTGAATAATCTGCGTGTTTTTATAGACGATAGCATGTACTGAAACCGACACTTTGTTAGTACATGCAGTGCGCACTGAATTGTATCTTGGGAAAGGTCTCAGTATTGTAATATGCATGCCGGGAATGTTTAGAAAACCTGGAAAAAACACCCTCGAAGCAAGTGAGAGAATCAACAACAAACTCACGACATGTCTGTGAATCCGCAACACAGTGGTGACAGGCGAACGCTGGTAATCCGCGGCAAACGCTGTGGTGACAGGCAAACGCATTACGTCGTCCTTGCTTCGCAGAGAATCTGGTTGCATGAAACGCTTCACGAATGCGTATGATTTACGATTGCGCAAGCATGCAAATCATTTACAATTTTGTATATGTCCAGCCGAAGCGAGCACATGAAGTTACTTCTTCTAAGACGGTTTGCTCATAAAAAAGTTTATTCACATATCCTATTCAACTTTTAAAGTCAGCACAAACCAGGGCGCAAGTCCCGCGGCATGTCCCTGCAGCAAGCCACCACGACGTGATGTCCCTGCAACAAGTCCCAACGACATGATGTCCCTGCAACAAGCCACCACGACATGATGTCCCTGCAACAAGTCCCCACGACATGATGTTCCTGCAACAAGTCCCCACGACATGATATTCCTGCAACAAGTCTCCACGACATGATGTCCCTGCAACAAGTCTCCACGACATGATGTCCCTGCAACAAGTCTCCACGACATGATGTCCCTGCAACAAGTTCGTGAGGTTAAAACCTGGCTTTTTAAGCAAGCATTTTATTAGTCGTTTTATTCTGAAATCATAATATTTTACATTTTTTATAAATTTTATTAATTTATATCAAGAGACCATTATATAAGAGAGTCGATCTTACGCATAAACCAATGTCCCTATGATAATCCGCGCGGTGGCTATTTTTAGCCTATTTTTGACTGTTCTGATTGGCTGCTGTGATCGTCAGATCGAAGCGTGACTGCGCGCGCGAGCTATAAATAGCCTTGGAAAAGATTACCATGGGGACACACATCTATTCTCTTATATAATGGTCTCTTGTTTATATACAATATTCTTATCATGAACAAAAATGTTCATAAAATCTAATTATATACAATACAATATAAATAGAGTTAATGTTTCTAAAACTTTTATATAATACATTTGTAAAGCGCAGTTGAACCTTGGGGAATTAGCGCTCAATAAAATATAATTTATGATTATTATTATAACATGCGCCCTAGTGTGTGCCGAGCCTGTTTTCTGACCGTTTGAAGTTCACTCTACAACTCTCGGTGAATATAAAATGACAGAAAACAACAAAACTGCGTCAAGTTCAATATGAATTTCGTGCCAAAAGTATAACTGATAAAATAGTAAAAAACCCCGGAAAAAGCAGTTTTTTGAATTTTAAAACACCCATACCCGACACGGGTGAAAAACGCACTGCGCATGTTCGGAAATGTTCGGAAAATTTGTAGACGCGTCGTGTTTACTAATAAA
>JAUPMF010075744.1:0-12387 GCA_031471435.1 Stomphia didemon
TATTAAGCGGCCAACCTGTATTAAGCGGCCACTTACTCATTCCCCGAGGGTGGCCGCTTAATACAGGTTTGACTGTAGTTGGATATGGGATTTATCGCATTAGTTGTAACAATAGATTTTGGGAGTGTCCTACGATAAGTACTTCTAGTATGCCCACCAACTGTAGTTTAGGGTTATAATTTGTTAACTTAATTTTTTTTTGCAAGGATTTGTATTTGTTTAGGGTTTTGCTGCAACAAAGAAGTTGTCACTTTCTAAGTCAAAATTCGCTACGAGAATCCAACCTACGCATGCGCAGACACAGAGGGCTGGGACGAAAAATACCTTGACCACAAAAATAAAAAAAACTAACGACACGTGACAAAAAGTAACCAATAAAATTATGTGCATGGGAACGAGGCGATGGAAATCTATGAGCAAACAGCTTTCTACAAAACCAATCAGATTGCAAGAATTAATATTATATGCACAGCACGAACTAAGAAAGCATGTTATAATGGTTGCTAACTAACACATTGAATCGCTTATTCAATACTGATAACATCAAAGTTAACATATAAATCGTTATCGTAGACATCTAGGTTAAGATATTCCTGCAAAAAAAATATTTAGTGTGTAAACATGTGTATATATATGTAGGCTACCACTTTATGTATGCTCACTTATATTGTCCTGACCTCATACATAATAAAAGGACAATATAAGTAAATACAAGTAAATGTAAATGAAGTAGTAACCTATATGTATACACCTCTTTAAAAAAGGCGACACCGCGGTTAATCCTGGTGACGAGCTACATGGAAGCGAGGATACAAAGGCTTCGCTCGATCACCAATTATAGAGGAGTCGTGCACGATTAGTGTTGCTCTTAAAATTACTAAGCGATATTTCTGATGCTTCTCTTGCTGGTCGAAAACAAGCGGAAACTTTAAACCCAAAACGAGGCCTTTATATCCTCGTTTTTACGCCGCTCGTCACCAGGCTTAACCGCGCTGTTGGCCATTATTGAAGAAGTGAATATCAAAACATTTTACTCTGATACTAATCACTATTCAGTAATCATCTTGTAAATAGAACGGTTAAAAATACCTTGTTTTCGTCGTCAAGTAGACTATGCAGTGACTTGCGTAGCTCATCGAACGTTGGCCGTTCTTGTGCATTCTTCGCCCAACACTTTCGCATTATAGAATATCTATTTCAAATAGTAAAGTGTATTTTTAAAGAATTTAAAACACTTTGGACATTTGGCGTCGTTTCCGCGCGGGGATTGTGTAGTGTGTTCGGTCCCAAAATGCAATGCGGTTGTAACTCAACCCAGTCTCTCGCGCAACTTTAAGATGGTTAATTATATCACCAAATTTAAATTATTTAACATAATTATACCGGGGCTAAAACGGCGTGTAAAATACGTGTTTACTTACATTTCGTCGAAAATGTGCTCGGGTCTCTCCATGCGATACCCTGATTCAAGTAATGAGGAGATTTGATGCACACTGATGCCAGGATATGGGGAACCACCTTAACAAAATAAACCTGTAATTTATTGTAATATCTCTGCAGTGAGTATTAGTAGCTCAACTGGTAGAGCAATCGACCGGCACTCGAAGGTTACGGGTTCGAATCCCGTCCCGTTTCATTGCTCGACGATCACCACACTTCAAGTTATTATAACTTATTAAAAATTATTATAATTTATTTAGTGACTATTGCTTACCGACTGTAAATATTTCCCATAATACAACGCCATAGGACCAACTGTTTAGGAAGTAAACATCATTTTAATCACTAGAGTGAGAAACCGTTATGGCACGGTGACACCTCACATAGTTTAATTCTCAACCAATCAAGACGCGCGAAACCCCCAATCGACTAATCACATTGCATTGTTACGTACAGCGACACTTAAATGGGTTAATTTTTTAAACCAATCAAGACGCGCAAAAAAACCCAGTCGACCAATCACATTGCTTTGTTACCGTAGGCTTCCCACTTATAATTATACGAAAACGACTCTACAAACATATATTATACCACTACAACCACTATTACCACTGTTACCATCGTCTTCAACTTTAACTTATTGTCAAATGAAACCTTTACTACGTCACTTAAACGTATTGTAAAGCATAATAAACAGATGACCATAATCAATATTCGATTAGTTATAACTTACACATCGCTCATGATAGATGATTCGCCGAAAAGAATCGACTCAGGTGGCATCCATTTGATGGGAAGACGCGACTGCAAGGTGAAAGGTAGGCTCGATTACCAGCCGTGTGCGTGAGCCCGGCCGTGTGTCTAAATAGATCGAGCGTGTGCAAGGCTACCTTATGCGATATATATTACTCAACAAATAAATACATACGGTTTACGGCAAAATGATACACAGATATCGGATGTGGTTACAATTAAACTTATAAGGAGAAAGAGACTGCCTCTCCTTTTACCTGAGTTCGGCGAACGTAAACGTCCTCACCGTCCATCTTTCGCGCCAGGCCAAAGTCAGAAATCTTACACACTTGATTCTCACCAACAAGAACATTGCGTGCAGCCAGATCGCGATGTACGCACTGTAAGATGTTCATATAATCAAACAACAAATCAATAAGAAACAATCAATCCATGACCCAGTCGAGTCTCCGATTTTCATATTCAAACATGCACTATTTGAGGCAATAGGGAGAGACGTGAGAAATGAGAGAGACAAATGGATATTAAGAGAGACGTGACGAATGGGAGAGACTGGCGGATGGGAGAGACGTGAGGGATGAGAGAGACGTGAGGGATGGAGAAAACTTGAGAGGAATGAAAGAGATGGGGAAATTAGAGAAACTTGAGTGTTGCAAAAAAATTGAGAGAGATAGGAGAGACGGGGAGATACTATATACACATACATTCATGTTCTCGAGATGGCTCATCCCGTCAGCAATCATCCATGCCATGGACAACATATCGCGACTGGTAAAACTTGAAGTCGGCATTTTTTCTCCGCTATTGTAGTCATCGTGAAGTCCACGACTTTTTCGTAAACATCCCAGAAGGTCGCCGTATGGAAGGTACTCCATGATCAAGAGAATCGGTTCTGTTGTGAGGGGGAAATAGAGTTATTGTCGTAGAGCAAAATCGTATTGTATAAATACCATACGAAGTCGATACGGAGTCACTATGAACCAATTAGAACGCACGAAATCCTCAATCAACCAACCATAATCCTTTGCTACACGTTATTGTAATCGGTCTCCCCGCACTGATAAATACGAACAAAAAGAACAGCAATGCAACAGTAATACGACATATTACCGTCACCAGTACAACATCCAATTAACCTAACGACATGTGGATGTGGCTTGATCTTTTTGAGGACTTCCAACTCTTTCAAGAAGTCTGCTTTGTCTTTCTCTCTTGCTTTCTCTGTGCAAACAAGATGGATATCCAATATGGGCATCCACACAACTATATCCCATGTACACGCACCTAATCAGAATCGATACTAATCTGTTTACCTTTGAGAATCTTTACAGCAACTGTAGCATTGTCATTTAATGTCCCTTTATGCACTTTTCCAAAATTACCGCTGCCCAGTACTTTCAACAGCTGTATCGAGTCACGTGGTACCTCCCAGTGGGGCAACATGGGCAAGTAGTCTGGTTGAACGTCATCAATCTCCTCGTATACATCTTCGACTTCATCCACGTCAACTGTATTCAATTGGATCTGATCCGCTTTAGATGATCTATTCAGATTCTGATTTTGCTCTGTGTTGACGTTTGTCAAGCGTCTACTTTATTAAATAATACACAAACAAGTTATACAAACCAGTTAGCAAATCAGCTCTACAAACCAGTTCTACAAATCACCTACCTCCGCAAATACAAACCAATTCTATAAACTAGTTCTACAAATAACCTACCTCCGCAAATACAAACCAATTCTATAAACCAGTTCTACAAATCACCTACCTCCGCATATGCAAACCAGCTCTACAAACCAGTTCTATAAACCAGTTCTACAAACCAGTTTTACATACCAATTTTACAAACCAGCTCTACAAACCACCTACCTCCGCATATACAAACCAGTTATACAAACCACCTACCTCCGCATATGCAAACCACTTCTACAAACCACCTACCTCCGCATATGCAAACCAGTTCTACAAACCACCTACATCCGCATATACAAACCAGTTCTACAAACAACCTACCTGCGCATATGCAAACCAGTTCTACAAACCACCTACTTCCGCATATGCAAACCAGTTCTACAAACCACCTACATCCGCATATGCAAACCAGTTCTACAAACTACCTACCTCCGCATATGGAAACCAGTTCTACAAACCACCTACATCCGCATATGCAAACCAGTTCTACAAACCACCTACCTCCGCAAACCAGTTCTACAAACCACCTACCTCTGCATATGCAAACAAGTCCTACAAACCAGTTCTACAAACCACCTACCTCCGCATATACAAACCAGTTCTACAAATCACCTACCTCCGCATATGCAAACCAGTTCTACAAACCACCTATCTCCGCATATGCAAACCAGTTCTACAAATCACCTACCTCCGCATATGCAAACCAGTTCTACAAACCACCTACTTCCGCAAACCAGTTCTACAAACCACCTACCTCCGCATATACAAACCAGTTCTACAAATCACCTACATCCGCATATGCAAACCAGTTCTACAAACCACCTACCTCCGCATATGCAAACCAGTTCTACAAACCAGTTCTATAAACCAGTTCTACAAACCAGTTCTACAAACAAATTCTACAAACTAGTTCTACATACGGCAGTTCTACAAACCACCTACCTCATATACAGAACCACAGCGACTGCACCTGCAACCACCAACACGATGAGAGAACCAAACACAATAGCAAGGACTTTCGATGTACTTAGGCTAAAGTTGACTGGTGTTGTTGGTGTAATTTGTTCTAGAACAATAGGAATTAATATTTTAAAGATCAAAACGCAACTCCTACCAAGAAAGTTGCTAACGGGAGCGAATAGTGTTTTCAAAAGACTACTAATTCATGTATGCTCACTTATGTTGTCCTAAAATCATGACAATAAAAGTGACAATATAAGGTCAATATAAGTGAGCATACATGAAGTAGTAGCTCTTCAAAGACCCAATTTTTTTTCTTGACAGGCTAAAAAACAGTGGAGAATGGTGACGAGATTTTCACGAAAGCGAGGTATAACATGTATAACTTTGTTACCAGTCCCCATGCTTGCAATAACTTTTAAATAGGCTATTCATATGTACCTTCCTCTATTATCCCGTAAGTATTTACATGTTTCCATTCTTTCCTATCGGCTGCTAAATTCAGCTTGGCTACTCCATATACTTTGAACATAAACTTCGTTTCTGGCATAAGTCCAGCCACTGAAACCCTAGGAAACTTGAGCCCATCTTGACTGGGGTAATAGACTACATTCTTGCCACAGGGTTCAACACAATCCAAGTCTTTGTAATCCTTACACACATAGCAGTCAATGGAGTAAGTGATAGTTGGGTGATTCTTGTCATTCACGGGTGGCCAGGTTATTAAGAGAGAGGTTGTGTTCCATAATGTTGTGTTGGCAAATAACGGGCTGTTTGGTAATGCTGACAAAAAGAAAACATTGAAGCTTATTTGGCAAACAAACTTTTTACTCGTGCAAGCCATATTTTTACTCATGCAAGCCATATTTTGTTATTCTTTTTTATTTTCGGTGTCACTCTTGACGCCAGACCCTACTCTTCTTCACGAAGCGTACATCCGGTACCCAGCACCCCTTGCGGTAGCACATGCTTCGAGTGGAAAGACGGCCATTTGTAATTTTAGACATGGAATCCAAAGGACCTTCAACGCTTCGTGTGGAATTTTACGAGCGAAATTTTGCACTTTTTACTCGTTGAAGTTTTAAGCTAAGTGTTAAAAATTAGAAGATCTTCAAATTTGAGATCGCCACCCATTTCATTCGCGACGGAGCTGTCCCAGCAGTGACCACAACAATGTCGAATTTTAATAACAAAGTATTATAAAACAATATGCAATAAACAGCATTAGAGATAATGTTTTTTAAGGTGAAAGTTACTGACTTCAGGTGATATTGAACTAAACCCGGGCCCAGTTACCAAGCCAATTAATACAGTGCATACAGTTTCAAGAATCTCCAGTCTCGATTAATAGCAGATCATTGTTCATAAAGATTACTAGATGTTGGCGGTACGGGTATTTTTTTCTTTAGAGCAGTATTCCATCAGTTATTATATGGTGAAATTGTAACTATCATATGAATGAACGTACTGCTGGTGTTGAATACATGAGAAATAACCAAGAAAGTAATACAGCTTATTCATGGGTATCATATGGTGTGATGGTGTGATGCACTGCACAGATGCTATGAATTTTTCCATCCGTATTACAGAATCAAATGAGGGCTTTGCAGCAGCCATTGTTATTAGTACAATACATACAGGAAATAATTCTACCATAAGACACATTGGTCATGTGCCTGGATGAAATACATTATAAATATATTGACCACAAGCTAACTCGGCAGCCCATGTGATACTGACAACTCAAAAACATGGGCACGAGTCAACCTTGCTCACAAGGTCTAGTTATAAAAATGTCCTTACAGCAAATTAATGTACATGTGTGTACACTGCAATTATACATCAATAATATTATTTGGGCATGTAATATTATAATGCTAATACATACTGTACACGTATAGTAGATTATTAGCTGCAATTCTATTTCTTAAACTACAGATGTAAAGATACACAGTGTTTTGGATACAGTATTTTATTCATACCTGAACATTGGACAGCATTCGAGTGTTGTGGCAGTCTATAATAGTTTGGATTGCACCGACATGCTGTTCGACCTGCATTGGTTAAAGAATTTTCTGGACAAGTTTTGCAAACTGTGTTGTTCATTTCACTTTTGTACTTTCCCGAGACACAACCTAGAGAGAGCAAGTTATGAAATTATTATCTAGCTGTACATGTATACAGTAAGTAACTCGCCTCCAATGAAGCCAGCATTCTCACCTGTGCAAAGTTTAGTTGGTGTTTTAGAATACTCATATCCAGGTTGACACAAACACCGCACATTCTCACTCATATTCCACTTCCCTTTGCTTGTACAAGAAGCAGTCAGTACTGTAGTGTTTTTAGAGTGTGGTTCCACACACTTGCCTTCTACTTGATTTGGGCTTGAATCGTCAATAGGAGAGACTGTCCTTACAAATGTTACCAAATCTTCACCTTTTGCAGGGCAGTAATTAAATGTGACTAAGACCTTAAGGATACTTAAGCAAGCACCCTGGTCATAGAACGCAAGGTAAATTCCCTTGGCCTTTGTTGTTATAGACACATTCATAACATTTGCGTCAGCTGGTCTGGTAGTTGGTCTGTCAGGTATTACAGTTGGTTTAGCCTCCGCAATTTTGTCATAACTTACTTTCTGTGGTTCTGGCTTAGAATCTGTGTTACTGTGATAGACATATAGCTTGAAACTCTCCTTGCAATATTTTTGACTTGACTTACATTTCCTTACTTTATATTCAATATTAATGTAAACTCGTTTGGCGTCTTTATTTTCTATAAAGTCAGATCTGAGCCAGTTTGTTGGTTCTCTCACTGTTGCCGCAGTGTCACAGACTGAATATCGGTTGCCATATAGAAACCACTACATAAAAAAACAGACAATAAAACGCTATTGATCATGAGATGACAATTATACCAACCAAACCTAGCCTAATTAATAACAACGCCATGAACACACAAGCAATGCTCAATGACGCATGCGCGCCAGAAACAGCTGTATGTGTTTTTGCTCCGAAGCGAGCAAAGCCCCAGCGAGCGAGAAAAGCAGCAGTCCCGTCTCGTTGTAAGCTCGATGTTTAGGAGTTTGTCTAAATTTCAATCCTAAATTACTTTCACTAGTTTTCACTCAAATAAATTATATACTCAGTGCGCCATCTTTGCAGCACTTCACGTTCCATGGAAACCACTAGTTTTAACTTGTGGATATATACAAAGCATAGAAACGAATTATCGTAAGAGGTCAGTTGGATATGTGTCACTCACTCGCTCTGTACTAATAGGTGATGACCAAAGTGTTTACAAAGTCATACATCATGGTTAACGTTTCAATTTCATATTTTAATTTCTGTAATCTCTATTAATCTCTATGACTGTGTCCTCCACTGAATGCATATACTATTCTTTCCATATTTTTTAGCAAAATGCTAAACCGCAAAATACACTGTCACTGTTTTCAATAACAAAAAAATGTATTATTATATTCCACGTCAGTCTTCATAGAGTTTCGACAACGAAAGACAATGGTGACGGGGTATTCTCCAATTGCTCCAAAATTGCGCTCAACAACACGTTTTGGTTGTGAAATAAGTAGATATCCTTCATAACAGACACGATCGACCAGAATAAATAGACTTTGACATTTTAAATACTGACATGCAGTATTCGTCTTACACTAAACATATTGCATTATAAGTCAACCAAAGGAAGCCCATGAACCTAGAAAACAACTAGAGGGACAGTAGCAAACCACTAGAAAACAGCGACAAACAACAGTTAATAACATTCTGGGCTATGAGTTAAATCTCCCAGTGTTCACCATTGACTTTGATTCTTCGCGTTTTAAAAGAGCAACATGGCTTACTCTCTGGTCCTTAGCTATTTATCATAAAAGTACAAACACATATATACATACGTTTCCTATTTGGGGCGAGGAGTGCGCGGCACTTATGAACCATGTAGATCGCGGTCCATCGAGAAGGGTTTCTTCAGCGTGAACATAAATAAAACATTCGTATAGTCAAAGAAGTCTAAATTACAATAATATATAAGTCCGGTGCAAGAATCGAGCTATGTATACCTGTTTCTCCATGGACTAGGTGTATGATTATCGCCAGCCAGAAGAACAGTGCACGTGGCATTGTTGTTTTGGGAACTTCTGACCAAACAAGTTTCTCATCAAACAGTATTTTCTTATCAAGCTGTTTTATTGCGATTGTCATTCAGTTTCATCGTTGCTTTTGACAGAAACAGCATCTATTATTCAGTCAATTAGTCAATGGTTGAACAACCAGAAAAGGCTGTTAAAAGGTCTTTCATTTTCACCTAGTTATGTTAATTCTTTCACTTTTGCAGTCTACTCTTTAGCTGCAGATCACAAGAAGCTGTGTAAACAAAAGAATGGTCACCTGCTTAAATTACCTCTGCCGACCTAATATATACTGTACATGTTTATTCATCAGTATAATATACAGAGAGCACATGCTCGAGAATACAGCGGTTCTTCATTGTGCGGGCTCGCATGAAGGTCGCACCACCCAAAAAGCAGTGCGTATACACAGGCTACCCGGTTAACTAAATTTTACAATAATAAGACAGACATCAACAAAAAACAACGACCAAAGCTGCAAACACAGAGCGTGGGTCCCCGACGCATGCCAGATTAGGGAAGACCGCTGGACGGCCTCGACTAAAATTTATTTCAAGCTTATACAATTCGTGCGCGCGCATACAGCTCGAGCTCCGTTGACCATGGCCAAATATATTATGTTTCGTCACAGCTTACGCAAACACCTGTGTCGTGCTTGATGACGTACGAAGCAATTGTTCAGTAATTCCCTCAGTTGTTGTCAAAGAGACGAAAGAAAAGGTTCCTTCATCATGTCCGCGAAAATTCAAGCAAAAGTGTCTAGAGAACAACCAGTGGTGAAATCAATGGAAAGCAAAGTCAAAGAAAATTTTCCAACAGAACAAGACAAGCAAAAAGTCACAGAATGCAGGACGTCGGCGAAGAATGCGCACGAAGCGAAAGAAGACGCGGCGCACTATCTACGGCTCAAACCAGAAACTGATTCTGACAGAGAACTGGGAAGCTTTGGCCAGGCATTCAAGCCACGAACACAACCAGGAAAAACCCAAGAAAAGCCGAGGAGCTTCCGAACGCTGTACAAGATACAGGAACGATCGACCCAAAACCAGACGCTGCATTGGGACAGGAGTTGATCGATGAGAGTCAGCAACATGATGAGCAAAATCGCTTGGCAGGTACCGCGAAGGAGAACGGGGTACAGTAGCCCAGTCGTGAACGACAATGTTCTTCCAAGGAAAGGAGAAAGCCCAAAATGCAAAGTGGAGAGGTGGCTGAGCCAGAAATTCCTGGGAGTAAAGACAACCTGGATGTGAACAAAAATGAAGAAGATGAAGGTTATGGAGATATATCAACGATACTTATCGAAAGCGACAAAGAGATATTTATCGAACGCAACGAAACGGCTGAACCAAACGACAGCGCGGCCACCAAACCAGAAGGTATGAAAACGAATGGATAATAAATTTTGGATAATATAGTCATGATAAGTCTTTAAAGTACGTCTCTGTATCGATTAGATTGAGGTTGGCAACATTCCTTGCTCGAAATCTCGATGGAAGCGGATTTTGTCGGGGGGGAAAAGGAGAAAAAAGGAACAAACGACAGGGTGACCGCAATGTCAGAAGCCCAGCTGAGGCAGCAGTCAAGATGACCAGCAAAAGTTATGTTCACGTACATTAAATTAACGCGAAATTTCGAAACAAATACCAGTCGAGGTGACAGTCGAATGGCAAGACAAAGGGGTAAGACAAACCTCTATTAAGGTGACCGCTTAATAGAGGTTTGACTGCATTTAGTGTTTGATATGTTTGAAAACCAAAACGATTATTGTTACAAATTGAAGATTCTATTTCGTTTCTTCTTAAAAGAACACAAACTAAATGGTCACGTGATGTGTGATGTGACGTGATGTGCACCCACAATGCCAGTGACGTCATAAACTTTAACCGCTACGCTAGTAGTGTGTTGCCGAGTAAGTTATTTAATTAAGAACGACGAATTAGTTAGTGTGTTGCCGAGTAAGTTATTTAATCAAAGGCACCCAATGGTGAACTCGTGGATATGAGTTATATTGTCAGTGCAATGAGATTTGCTTTATATATTTTGGTGTCAGAGATTTACATATAGTGTGAAATTGGAAACAGTGTGATGCTTTACTAACCGATTTTGAAGTGTTGAAATTAGTTTGTATTAACATTTCATAATTAGACTATAAATTAAGATGTATAATGTGTGTATAAATTGACGATAGTAAGCTATCTGCAAGTCAGATCAGTTCAAAAATTTTAATTTTTTTTAACTTGCTATGATATAGATGTATGTGTATATATGTTGTATTTGATCGAAAGTGAACCATTTCAACTTTGAGTTGAATATAAGCTTACAGTGATTTGAATTAAAATATGATAAACTAACAATTGTAATCTCGACCCTTTATATGAGCCGCTACTTTGGGTAATTAATGAATTACTGGTGTTATTATTCTTTGAATTTTCACGAATTGTTGCAAGTATTTTTATCCTAATTCATCAAAAAAAAACCGGACCAATGACAGTCGTCCTCTGTCTGTACGTAATTTGGGCCGGTTTCGAAAAAGCCAATCACTCTTTGGAAGAACAATAATTATTTGGGCATCTTGTGAGTATCGATGGGCTACCTGTGTTTTCAAAATGGCGTCATCGGTTATTTCTCGAATCTTTAACAACGAAGCTCGGCATAACTAGAAAAGGACAAAGGAAGACTGTTCTTTTTAACCAGAGAGAATAATTAATTGTTTTCCTTACATGTTTAGGAGTAAGTTGCATATATGCACAATCGAATGCCGATCGTCCAGCAGTCTGCTGTAAGGTTCCTAAACCGGTGAGAACTAAAGCCCTAGTTACAGTAAAAACGATATATAAACGGTTATTGTGCGCTGAATTATATTTGAAAACTCACCGTTTAGCTGTTACGTTGATCGCGATGAATCATGTGAAAAAATAGATCGACGAATGTCTTCGTGTTGTATTTTCCAATTCATCTCTTGAAAATTCCAAATTCCAATGAAGAGAAACAAGCATACGTATTTTAGTTATTTTGCCAAAGCAAAAAAAAAGTAATAATATTTTGGTTGACCTATGGATTACCCAGTCTCTCTGCTTACCGTACTGAGCATGCGCAGCAAAAGATCGTAATAACATGTCCAGAAACGACTTACTAACGAAGTTGACATGTTAATTGAACAGTACATGTAGTAGACAGGTTTTCATGCGATATTTTGTAGCCTGTGTACAGCCGTCTCCTCTCCCTTACCCCCTGCGGGAGAAAAGGGGAAAGGGATGTCTGTGAAGCGCTGTCGTTAATCGTGTTCCAGGTATAAATTATCATAAATTATAATGAAAATAATAATAATAATAATAATAATAATATGTAGAATTTATATAGCGCCCATTCCTCAACGTTCAACGGCGCTTCACAA
>JAUPMF010075799.1:7506-23030 GCA_031471435.1 Stomphia didemon
CCTTTCTTGGTTTCTCCAGGCACATGTTTTAAAATGACAATATTCATTGGCCATGACAAATGATACTGATTTCTATTAGTTCTTCTATTAGTTCTTCTTAGCTTCAATTCACAAAACTTTGTTGTCTACTTAAAAGAGACAGTAGAATAAAAGTGGTCAGTTATGTACAACTGTACAGAAACATTTATGTTATGTACACAACTGTACAGAAAATATTTTTTAGAAAAAAATTACCAGATTTTTGAAATGATCTTCTTGGTGAACAAGAGTTAAAAAAATAATTTAATGCTCAACTTATAAAACTAAGAGAGCACTATATAGTTTGTGGAGGCACAACCATTGGCTATAACTTACAAATTCCTGATTCAGGTACACCAGACTTCTTTTTATCAAAAGTATAATAATAATGAACACTTCACACCATTCTACAGGCAGAAGTTTATGTTCTGATCCATTGGGACTGAAGACAATCTTGAATATTAACTGTACAGGATTTTTTTGTCATAAGGAGAAATTAGGTTGCATCTGTTTCCATGGTTTTGGAGAAAACACTAGAATTTCATTAATTTCTCTTCCCAACAAATAGACGATGATGTTTAACCAGTGTTAACAGACCTAGGGCAAATCCTTCCACAGGTAAAAGGCAACAAGATGAACACCAACAGGGACTTCAACACCAAACATATGATAAATGAACAAGGTAAGTCTTGGGGCTTTGTGCTCTTCTGGTCACACTCAACATTCCACTACTGGAGCACATATCAATTTGTTTTGGGCATACATATTCTGTGATCAACACAGTTTCAAAATAACAAAATCTTGGGATGAATCCATGTAAAAAATTCAGATGTGTTGTAGGATAATGCAGTTCTTCTGCTTCGAAGAAATATGATGTTTTAATCAGAAAAGAATTCCCCATGGTTTCTTTGACTTCTGATGATCAGGTTTAATGAGTACATGTTCACACATAAGATATGCTTGACACAAATTGATGCCAGGTGATATGCTGCTAGCTGACATCACAAGAATATCTGGTCACTGGTTACAATCACTTGACCATATGAATTAGTGTTTCTAAAAGGATATGTACTGATCCCTTAGAAATTAAAAATTGATTAGTCTTCAATACTACACTTTCTTCACTAGATTTCTACAGCTAACCAACTAAAATGTCTACAAATCTAAGTTAAAATAATTGACTTAAAACATGTAATTTACCCTAATGACATTATTGTAATTTTCCATATTTTACAAGTACCTTTCCAAAATATGTTTGATCAAATATTAGTGAAAATGTAAGGTTTATCTGGCATTGTTCGAGAGCAAATAAGTTTCCAACCCAAAATTTTACTAAAAGTAAAGAAAATCTACATTAGCTATCGGAGTTAACTTATGCTTAAATACATGTACAATGTACTATTCTTAGTAACTGTATTACTTAATCAAAGAAAAATCAATTAAGTCCAATTAAGCCTTCCTTTACTCCATTAGGACTAAAAATACATGCACAGTAATTTACTTTAACTAAAAAGCAGGATAAGAATCATTGACCATATCTTTTCCACCTGTTTCAAAACTCTGTTCTAAATACACAGAACCTTGTAGTCGATAAACTAATTATTACTGTTTTGAAATGGAACTAACCTCTACAGATGTTAGCAGTAGAAATTACTTACTGACTTTTAATATCATGGAAACTTAAAAATGTACTATCATCATCTACGTATAAATCAAAAACTAACTTTTGTACATTAAGTAGGAAAAAAATACTGGTTGTTGTCTTATCTTCTGTAGGATTCTTAAAGGTACAGGAATTTCTTAACTTAGATATACTAGTTAATACTACATAATTATACAGATTCTTTGACAGTTCAGATTACCTTAGATACTAAGTAAGGAGATAGTAAAAGTTCACTGGACTAAGGCTTGTTGATTGAAGGAACCCATTGATTGGTAAGCTTATCCACAGGAGGAAGTAGTCCATGACTTTTGCAAGCACAGGAAATGCAGGAAAGTCTATACATCCAAAGGCAAGAAAATACAACTGTAGAGAATGCATGGAGAACAGTCTGAAGAGTCACATTTGGCGATCATATCAATGGCTGATTTTTATTATACACTGAAGATGTAGAATCTTGAAAACACAATAAAGGCCACTTGATGACATTTTGCCAATGAAGGTATAAGATTACGCACTACCACGTACAAGTAGAATAACCAAATGGTCTTCCTTAGATGGTTCTTGTGGCAAATGTGGTGCAATGCGTAGCAAGTGCTCGTGAGAAAACTGACATGGTGGGAACGCATGAAGGACACCCAAATCATCCTTAGCAGTAGCAGAAGTACTTTGCAAAATGGGCAGATTTATAACTCCAGCAGCTTGTTTCTGTTTCAGATAACTCATCAGATTTCGCAGTGGTCTTTGTTGTAAATCTTCTCCTTCTTTTGATTCAGGAACTTGAGTTTGAGCTCCTGGTAAAGCAAGAAGCAAGCAGTGGCCAGACGCACCAGCAGTATTAATACGACGAGACACCTCTTCCAATTTTGGTTGATCAAGACGCAAACGCTGAGTAATCCTTAAAGCATTTTTAGAAGATCCATCATTTCGAAGAGCATCAGCAACTTCAGGATTTCCACCCACAAGATGCATTCTCACAGGAAACGCACTATTTTTCAGTATGAGAGATCCTTTCCATGCAATAGCAAATCGCTTAGCAAGATTTTGCAGGTTTTCAGTACTTGATGCAGGCGATTGGCTGTCTGAAGTAGGTTTTTGGTCTTTAGTTCTTGGTTCTTTATCCATTTTTGCTTTTTTGTGAACAGACTTTTCCACATAATTTTTTTGTTTCACATCATCCTCAAGTGCAACTGAACTTCCTCCTCGTGAATGACTGAAGTGACTATCCGACGATGAACCTGAATGACGTCTGATTTCTGGTGAAATGCTTTGCGGATGAGTGCCATGATTAGGGGATGGAGATCTAGTTCTTGGACATTTATTGGGTTTTGTAGGAATGGAATCTTCCCTGAAAGCTTTAGTTCTGTATGAGGGAGCCCTTCTCTTGTGATTCCTGTCATCGTCAACGATATGTGCTGGAGAATTTTCAAAAGAGGAAAAATCATTAGGTGGTGTTTGAGGACCCCTACGGCGAGATTGTGATCCTTTTGAAGCCTTGTCCTGACTTCGGCGATCCCAGTCTTCAGATTCAACAAAAGGTGAGTTTTGTTCTGGACGTGACCAGCTGGGAGAAACAAAACGTTTCTGGCGGGGTGGGGGATTGTCATCTGCGCAATCAACGGCACGATGTGATGTGAAGTCATCATTCTCCTTCCAGTTTCTATAATTATTGTCATGATCACCACCACGTCTGTCTCCTCTTCTGTAAGGAGAAAGCTCACGTTTTGGGTCCAAGAATAAATGCTCATCCCTATACTCACGATCTGATAAATGCGTCGGGTACAAGCCATCCAATCGGTCCACATCATTCACTCGTCCACGGGACGGACTGGAATCTCTACGATCTTGATAGAAAGGATCGTAATCTTTTAATCCTTGATCTTTATCGGCAAAGTCGATTCTCAATCGACGATCACCCATCTGAAACCCTCGCATTTCTCGAGCAGCAACCGAAGCAGCATCCAAACTGTCGTACAAAATGTATGCGTGGTCGTCTCCCTTGCGGTAATCTATACGCCTGATGGCACCAAAGCGATCGAATTCTCGTTCTAACTCGGTAATAGACGTCCACGGGCCTAATCCCCCAACCCACAAACGCGTAGTCTGTTGACTTCTACCGTAACCAATTTTGACTCGGTTTCGCCCAATGTATTCTCCTTGCATATCTACCTTAGCCTTCGCAGCAACATCCAGGTCGGCAAACTTTACAAAAGCGTATGTATTCCCTTGTCCTCGAGCAGGGCGTTTGATGTCAACATCCAAAACCACTCCGAACTTCTCAAAAGCACGTCGAAGCTCCTGGCTAGAAACGCTTGTTTCGAGATTACCAACAAACAACGTTCTAGTCGCTTTAGGGTCTTCCTCGGGAGGAATATATTCTTGTTGTGGAGACGAAAAACTCTCTCCTCCCCCACGATTTTTCCGATCATAATCGCTACGGTTACGGTCAAACTCAGTTGGAGGATTAATGGAACGTGGTGTAGTTCGGCGGGGAGGTGAAGAAGAACGACGGCTGTAGTGAAAGTTTTCGCCAACTGTCACGGGGCTGTAACTCCTTCGACTTGTCTTGTCTGGGTAGAGCCTGTATTCAATCCGTATAGGACGATCAAAAATCAGTACTCGTCCTCGTCGTTCTAAGGCACGTTTAGCCTCTCGTGCATCGTCCACTGTTCGAAAGTACACAACTGCATATCGCTCGTTACCGCGTCCAAACAAGTGAACAGAGACTTCACCGAATTTTTTCAATTCGTGAAAAATCGCGTCCTTCATTGGCTGATCACCAATGTGACTAGAGAGGTTCGTAATACGGAGATGAGGTTCGAATTCCCTGTCGACTCTTTTCTGGTGTATTGGATAGTTACTGTCGTTTCGCATGTTAACATTAGAGGTCCTTTTGTACGTCCTGTCGTCTGTTTTTCGTGTAAGAGATGAACTTCGGCGCACGGGAGAACCACTATCCCGCGCGCTATCCGGCGAAGAAATGCGCTCCCGAATCCCGTTATCATCTAAGTCAATTCTAGAACGACCGCGTTTTGATTTGACATGATTTTCTGGGTCTGACGATCTCTTCATGACCATTATACGTCTCCCAATCTCAAGAATCAACAATTTGTTATACTTTTAGAATCCAAGATGGCCGCTTGATGTGGCTCAAGGTGACGTACACGTGGGAATGTACACAGGAGGGAGGAATTTACTATTTGATCAGTTTCACAACAACGTGTTTATTGGACTTAGCGTTTGGGAGATTAGAACACAAACAAATACAAACGATAAAGCACTCTCTTTTTGGCAATATCGGACTTTTTATCACATTCAAAACTTCTGGAATGGAAGAAAATCTATGACGATATCAGCTGTATCTTATCATGAAGCAGGTGGTTGATCAATAAGGATTTTCTTACGACGAGAATTTTCTTCCAATGATATTAGCGCTACGTGGTCACATGGTTTTTAAATAAAATCCACAAGCTTCAATCGCCAGGAAATGATCACTCAATGTCTTATGTACGGCTAAAACAAAATGAAGTTTGACGAGATCGATTGTTTTTCATTTTCTTTGTGACAATCAAAAACAAAAGAAGCATATGTTTTCAAAAATCAATTCTCGGGCTTTTAATATTCGATATGCAAATTTTTATGGAATTTCTTGCAGCTGAAACTACAATATTTTCAGAAAAATATTCGCAAAAAATTAGTAACTTTTCTCAGTGTTCTCCATTCTAAAAATAACACTATTTTATCTTCACAATTCTCCAGAAACATTTTGTAAATCTTGAGAGAAAATTAAAACTTACTTTTAGAATAATCAACCATGAAATGAGTGTTGAATAATAACACATTTTGTCATGTAAAACTATTAATAATAATATTATGACAATATTATGAGCAATGCACTAATTCTACCAAAAGTAAAGGACAAAAAAAGTGCCATTAAATGGTGTACAAATTCATATTCCCTTTTAATTTTGATATAAGACTTTCTCTCTACATAATCATCATTCTTTACGCTTCTTGTAGAAATAATTTCATTTTAATGTAATTTACAAAGACTTATGCATTACAGAAATTTAGCCCAAAAACTGCTTGCTTCTCAGAGATCTACCAGATAAATATGGCCCACTCTGTCAGGTTCTAGCACTGTTAATCTAATGATAACTAAAACATAGAAATTTAATAACATGTACCTTTCCTATAGCAGGTGTTTCCCACATTTGACAGGAAAATTGGTGATCTTTTTTTAAACACTTTGAATATGTTCCAAAAACTACGCCATTGATTTGATTTCAATCTCTCTGATTGAACTTTAAAATAGTGGACCAAATTGAATGTTTCTTGCTGTATTACCAAGTAGTGAATAATTCCCTTCAAATTTTCAATATTTACTGTTATATGTACAATCTGTCATGATAAATATTTTTTTTGTCCATAATGTGTACAATAATGTTCTGGACACTTTATCATCTGACATCATTGAAAAACTCTTCCATTTCCTTAATGAAAGGCCTGACTCCTGTACAAGATCCATGAACCTGTATTTACTTGAGAACAAGTGTATAGACTGCCATCAACACACAGGAGAGAGACACTGCCCAGTGAAGCCTCACACCAATTACTGCAGCTATAGAGAGAGAGAAAACATATATAAGACACTACATTCTAGCATATAGACACTACATTCTAATATACAGACACTACATTCTAACTTCGTTTGAACACTGGAAAGTCCTCTTGGTTTAATCATTCTTGTCAACTAGTGGAAACTTGCATTTAAGCTTGTGTTGGACTAACCAAACATAAACGCAAGTAATAAAATGTAATTTTTAACACAACTTTATACATACAGTATGTAGTTGTTAGTACCAGTTTAGTTTTACTATACAATGACTATTTTTTTAAAGGCCAATGTTAGGTCCGGTGAAACAACATACATAAACAAATCAAACATCATTAATAATCTGTGTTTAAGTGTAAGTTAATCACATTGTAGACATTTTGTCTGTATTCTTATTTGATGATGTAATAATATGTTGACTGTCCCCTCCCCACCCTACTAAAAGACAGTGAGCATACCTTTGTAAAACACACCAAAAAATCCTTTCTTTTCTGAGAGGAAGAAGGTTTTGAGCTTTGGAACTTTCCTTATATATGCACAGGTACAAATGATCAGCAAGGCACAAGCCACTATGCCGTCAAAAGAATATACTGAAATGAAATGAAACAATCTTCTAACATTATAATATCATATCTATTGACACAACTGTGTCATAATTATGCTTTCAGCAGATCTGGTCATGCTGTCACAATACAATATTGCTGCAGTTTTCATATTCAAATCTGCTGTGTGGCCGTGGCTAATGAGGAATAAAAGCCCAGATTATAACATGTTTATAGTATATATTCTATATTCAGCTGCTGCATGTAGCAGAATCCACTAGGTGAGACACTGATTTGTTATTCTGCTTATTTATTATCTCTGGTCAGCCAGTGGTTGTTTCCAACAAATCACATTTCATTGTTAAAATATGGTCACTGTATGGTGTGGAACTGTAGCTGTAGGCTTCTCACTCTCATGGAAAATGACATAATTCGTATAATCGCACAACTTGCTGATATAATTAACACTTTTCAACTTGCCAATTGTATAATCATTTTCTTGCCAAACGCAGGCAATTTTTTGTGCAAGATTTATGATTTTTGTCAAATTATCATCAAATAAAACTAAAATTTCCTTCTATAATCATTTCTGTCTCATCTAACAGAGCAGTCGTGAAGGTTGCCGAAGTGCCACGTCTTTACATAGATCTACGTAGGTTGTACATCCAAACATCCATTCTACACTGAGATTTCTGCTACAAATAAGGCTTGAAACCTTGTAGAGATGGATTCAATATGGACTGCACTATATAAACTTACCGTTCATTTTATGTGAGCATAATTACAATGCAAGGGATCGTCTTTAAAGTATGAATTCACTGGAGGATAACTATAAAACAACCCAACACCTTGTCCGTTCGACGTCGACGGCCAGCTGATTGTAAGACTGGAGCGAGTAGCCTCGACATCGTGTAACAACTTGACCGCCCGGGGCATAGAGAGGAGAACAATTGTTCACCTGATAAATGTTTTTTATACATTTATTTATCTTATTTTTCAATTAGTTTTTTTTCCACAAAATATAGTGTAAATAACATTGTTTTTTAGGCTTATAACACTATTGAAACTATTAGAAAGATAGAAAACTCTTGCAAAAAAAAATTATAATAGGAGTCCATTATGATGTGAGCCTCTAAATTGAACTAACACAACTGTTATTTTAGTTTGAGACAATCCAATTCAATGCACGTTAGATCATACTTCTTTATACCCTAGAAAACAGCTATGTTGACAGTATGACTAATTTCAACCCGTGGGGGTGCTAGTTGTGAAAAGAAGCATGTACCATGACGTCACTCTGGCCGGCGCGCTCAGTTCTTCTTTCCCTTCGCTGGGTAAAGTTAATCTTGAACACATTCCCGATGTATTTACGGAACTTCTCTGCACTTGATCATTATTTTAGTACCATAAAGAAAAGAAGTATACGAGGGAGAAAATTTCATAGATTTAAATAATACAACTAGAGTTTTTCTACGAGATTTTTGAGCGTGAATGTGAACATGCCTAAAGGAAAAGGTAAACGCTCTGAACAACGGCAGGCGAAAACCAAGAGAAAAGGTAAAAATACCAACTTGTTTAGCTTTATTTTATGCCTAGTTTATACTCTATCTTTAACGTTAATCTTAAAGACCTTGAATTACAAATCTGTACCTTGAGAAAAGGGTATATTTGTATACGTTTAGTATGATGATTCATTCATTTTATGACTTAGAAACCACGAAGTTTTATGCTGGCTATTTCTGGCCAGTTTCTTTCGTAACGATTAATTAGTTTATCTTGATTTATTGTTTTCAAATGACAGCTTCTCCTCGGAGAATGGAGGACAGTCTTGCAGCTGAAGATGACGAAGTTCAGAGCACAACAAGCCAGACTTCGGTGGACACGCGAAGCGGAGACGGTGAGTTTCTTGTATCTGCTTCACGTGAGTCAACACCATTGTGTCTCGGTGATTCATGAACTCTCCATTCTTCCTGAACAGATCCAGTCCCAGATCAATTCCAAGGGAATGACGACAGTGTCGAGGAAATTGAAGTAAACTTTGAGCAAGTTTTAGAGGATAATTTGGACGGTTCTACACAGAAAAGGTGCGCCATCTTGATTTTTGCGAGTGTTGTTGGTGTGTAAATCATGGCGTTGTGATATATACAAACACAGCTTAGCTTACCTAAAAATATTCCCAAATGATTTACTTTAACCGATTATTGTGCTATTTATAATTTTGTTGGTAATAAATATGATGGATTGCTGGTGACATCTGTACTTAGAAGGCTCAGTTAGTCTTTTTATTGCATTTTCTGGGTACAAAATATTGTACATTTTGTCCAATTTATAACTACTTTTAATTTCTTCTGGTTCAAAATTTTGAAACTAGCTTGGTTTTTTATTTCCTTTTTTTTATAAGATTATCAAAAACAAAAGAGAAAAGAATCAGTCTTGTTTTGAACCCCCTAAAAAATTTACCCACAATATAATTTTTTGTGCACTTTTATATTATCATTATTATTATCATAAAAAAATTATTTGCTAATTTATCTATGATTTCAAATATCTACCCTTACAACAATGAAATTCTTAATCAATGACTGTGTCAGATATATTTTTATTCTCATGCAATTCGACTTGTATACATTTTGACATTGTATGTCTTTCAATGGTGCAATCGGTTAATTTTCCTCATGATTAATCGTGATTGTACATGCATAGGTAATAGCATGGGGCCGAGTGAAATAAAGGATAAATTTTACACATGTTTTGAAAGTTTTATGAGTTTTGTTTCATTAATGTTTTATGAGTTTATGAAAACTTTTAAAAGACAAGTGAAATTAAGCCTATATTTTACGAAGAACTATGCTATTTATAATTAAAACTATAAATAATTTTGCCCTAAAGCAAGAACGAAGTGTCTATATAGGTCTATGGAAATATCTAATTTACTTATTTCTGACAGTGCTAAAGGAAGACAAAGCTCCTTATCTGCTGTGCAGAAGGCTTTGAAATCAAGATTGCTTAGTGAATTTGTGTCAAACAGGTACAGATAGATTCCTTTTTGCAAAAAAAATTTCAATACTGATTGCAAAATTCTCATTTGGAACATAGTTTTAATACATGCCTACTTTATTTTTAGGAGAATTACATTCCAGGACTGTGTAGAAAGGTGTTTAAAAAGAGGTAAGAAGAAAAACCTTTTCATTTGCCACCACAGTATAACAAGCAAAACTATTTCTCCCTTTTCTTTCTGGAAGAAATACTTTTTCTTCGTGAAAATTATCCAAGTAGTTGTGTAGATTGTTAATCCCTGCTATTGTTTTGTAACAGGTCACTCAGAGGACCGTGTAATTGCCTCATCTATTGCATCACTAGTGTGTGTGCAGTTAGGAGCTGGCTCGGAAAGTGAGTCTTTCTTCAAAGCCTTAAAACCTCTGTTTATCACAGTCATTCAAGATCCAACTGTCGCAGCAAATGCCAGAGCAAGTGTAAGTAATAATGTGCTAGTATCTTATTGCCTCAAACACCACTTACATTGCTTCCTGTTGTTCAAAACAAGGATGTCTAGTACTTATGGTTATAGTTTAAATGCATTGCTTTGTTTTTATCAAGCACTGCAAATATAATTAACAACTTTAAAAACAGACATATCCTAGTCGTCATGCTGATTTACAGGCTTGTCTGTGAAGATTGATGTATATTGATATTTTAATATTTATTTTCTTTAGTGCTGTAATGCTCTTGGCTTTTGCTGCTTTATTGCGGCTGAGAATGATGATGTAAGTCACTAGTTTTTACAATACTGTTGTTTATATTGAACACAAGTCATTGTTGGTTTTACTATTCAAAACTTTAGTTACTATTATACATTTATGTGATTTTATTTTTTGTTTCCAGGACTTGAAAGATTGTTCTAAAGTGTTTGAAAATGTCTTCAACAACAACAAGGTCATTCCACCAAATCTTGTACCCCTGTACCGCAGTGCTTTGCTATCATGGGCTCTTCTGTTGACTATCATATCCAATTCCTATAACAGTGTGAACAAGTAAGGCCTAGGAGACAAACTTGTGATTATTGTATTTGAAGATTTATCTGCATTATATGTAGCTTGTTAAAATGGCTTGTAAATTATTGCAGACTTCTCAAGCGAATCACATGCATTCTAGAAAGCAGCGACATTGCTGTAAGGATTGCCGCTGGTGAAGTGTTGGCCTTGATGTATGAGTTGGCCAGGGATGTTGATGATGAGTTTGAAGGGGATACCAATGGCCTTTGTGACTTACTGAAAGAATTAGCAACAGATGGAGATAGACACAAAGCCAAGAAAGACCTACGCCAGCAAAGATCCAGCTTTCGAGATGTCATGCGTGCTATTGAGGTAAGATATGCAATCGTTCTCACTCTCATATAACACACAAACACTGAGTAGTTCTGCCCGTTGGTTGTTCAGGATGGGAGTGTCCCAGAAGAGGGAGTAAAGTTTGGGGATGAATACTTGGAGCTTTATTCTTGGGCCAAGAGAAGACAATATTTGGCATGTAAGGAGTGCTTAGGCACAGGCATCAATGTGCATTTGCAGGTAGGAAAATAATAATATATTTAGTTTAACATCCCTAAGTTTAGTTATCTTTCTATTTGGAAATATGGTTGTTGTAATTTCATGTTTTACAGGGAAATGAGTTACTGAGAGATATATTTGAGCTTGGAGCTCCTGTCAACATTGAAGAGATGAAGTCTCAGAAAGCCAGCAAGTTTGAAAGGGTGAGTAGTTTTCCACCCCACTTTGTGAGGTACTTTATTAGAGTGACTGACACCTTTGTATCAATCTACAGCAACTCTACAATAGTGCCGCGTCAAAGGCCAGAACTTTGACCAGAGGAAAGAGCAGAGATAAGCGCAATGTTAGTGCGTATTGAGAAGGAAAAATGAACGAAGGATCACTGATGTCATGACCCAATAAATTAAGATGTATAGGAAATATGTGATTAATTATTGTGAAACCAATTCCATTGTAATATTTTGCTGATAACAAGTTGAAGAAATTTTATTGTTTTACCATAGCAGTTTGAAAAAGCAATGCAAGAATGCCAAAGTCGTGTATGTAGAATATATATTATATATTATTATATTATCAGACTAGGATAACCGTTAAATAGCGAGCTGATATAATCGTTATTCAACAATTATTAATTATTATTTTTGTGGTATGTTGAATATATTATTAATGCATATTAAATGCTAGAAATAAATGGTGTATTAAACTATCCAAATAAAGAGCCAGGCTTGCACTACATCAATCCAACACTTTGATACACACCCTGGCTATGCACCTGTAAACCTGGCAATGGTTTGAATAGCCAGGGCAATTGTCCAGTCATGCATAAAAACATGGTAGACTTTACTAGACTAAGTATCGATCTCTTTGTTAAGGCTATCTATACCATGGTATAATTCACTTTAAAAAATCATATTTAACATTTGTAATGTAAGTGCTACAAAATGAAAATAAACCTCCATAGCTGTTTGTGGTGTGTTCTGTCTGGTTAACAGGGCTAGTGCCACTGGTCATGTGTGTGCCTAGTTACCAGGAGAAGGTGTACCAGAGCCTATTACCACTGACCATGTGCGATCAAAGCATGTTGAAAACTGCCAACTAAGGGGGTGGCAACATTATAGCGAAATCCAGTTAGAATACCAACAAAATAACTTTTCGTCACTAAAGTTTTCCGAAATTCATCTGCGTGCATAGTTATAGCCCAAGTTATAGTTTTGTATTTCTCCATCTTTATCCAAGTGTTTATCAGTCTAAGATCAAACGAAACGAAAATCTGACCCTGACCCCATTACGATTTTAAAAATGCCACGCCCTGTTCCAGTGTACCAAAAAATTTGATTAGCACAAAATTAATTTATAACTTTTTTTTCAGTGCCAATAATAATAATAATTGCTATTTGCAATACTATAAATAGCTAGCTGATAACTATGCAAAACAAATATAGAAAGGTCTGACATTCAAAATAAAAAAACTTTGGTAGGATTCGAACCTGCGCGCGTTAAAAATGGAAAAATACCAATAAAATAAAAAGATACAGAGACGATACTTCCTAGACACTGTAAACAGGCTGAAACGTCGTATCGATTTACGTGTAGGTCTATGACAGTCCTTCGCTATCTCTAGTAGTCCACAGGTCACTGAACTAGCCCGAAGGCTAGGGAGGGAGAAGTTAATCGGCCCCTAGACACTGATGATCAACCCCTTGCTCTATCCGCTTCATTCTACCGAAAAACATTGGACAAATTTTTGTAGTCTATCCAGCGATGCCTATTGTTATGGTAATTTACAGATTACCGTGGCCTAATGGTCAAACGCGCGGTCACCCGAGTCACTGAAGTCAAGCCCGTTCGGGACTTGTCAGCACTTGGATGGGTGACCGATGAGGTACTGCATTTTGGTTTACTTTTTTTTTCTAGCTGAAACTTTTTTATTATTTTACATTGAGATTTTCTATAATAAATTGACATGAGCAAAGGACAGAAAACTTGAAAAGTTTTTTTTTTCCCCGAATTAACTATCGTGACCCGATGGTGACCCCACCCACCCCTTCTTGGAACGTCCATGGCAATCCGAACACAAATCTTGTAGCAGAACAACATTTATTGACCATATTCCAGACGATTTTCCATCGTTTTTTGTTCACCTTCCTTGCGAAGTTAAAGTACAAAGTTAAGTACAAAGAACTACGGTACATGTACTTATAAGATTTACCGCTTGATTTATTCTCATTCATTTAGTTAGTTTGTGTAGAACGATTAGGTCGAACCAGCAATTACTGTGAGCGCTTTTTTGTTCGGTAGCGACTACTTTGTCACGATAAATATTATTTCAGTGAGCGAAAAGAAATGCCCGCTGAAAAGCGCACACAGTTCCTCGTCACCATGGGTGGGTATATAAGTCAGTCATTAATTATGCATATCGTAATGTCTTGGAGACCGCTTGTCACAGATGGAAAGTAAATAAACTTCGAAACGAAGGCGGATTTAGAAGGATCATATATGGCCATCAATCGGTTCTTCTTTCAGAGGATTTCAGTAGATAATCACTGAGCAAACCATGGGTTTGTCCGAGAACATGCAGTTTGGAATCGGAAGGTTGCTGAAGCTAACACATCGGAAATGAATTCGAACATGGCGAACACGCGACATAAAGACGAGGTAATATGCGAGAAACACTTCGCTACCACTGTTCAAGCGACCATATTTATGGGTGAAAGTCAGTGTGTACATATGGGTTAACGTTCTTCGTGGAAGAAGTATAGACCGTGGAACTCCCATATGTTCTTATTATAGCATATAATCCTTACAGTTATCACGAACGTCTTTCTTGGTACTAATGCTACAAGGGCTTTCAACCTTAAATGAGTATTACTTTGGTATAACTCAATCTTGTTCTTACATCAACACAAATGCGAATAGAATACCTAAGCGAGAGATGGTAACATTGACTAGAATGTCGATTTGATAATTGTTGCGTACATGGTTACTATACAGAATGTTACATTTTATTATTGTTTTATTTACATGAGTTTCATCTCTGTACGTTTCTACGTCGTGTCATGTAATAAGCGTACATATTTAAGGTCAGGATGTTGTGTTCCTGTGTCTAAAGTTACAGTTTTATGAATTCGAATTCCTTGGACAATACATCGTTTATTGGGTTCGAAAATTGACTTCTATATTACCGTAGCAACACTTTCAATTTAAATACGGACAGAATTATTCCAAGCCAAAATGATTGATATTTACTCTAGTGAAATATAATTAACCCACATTTTGGAGTACATTTTGCTGTTTGACTTTCAACCAAAGAGTGTGAAAATGTGTAATAAAAACATATTTTTAATCATCCGCTAATTTAAAAACCTAGCCACCAGAACCAGCCACCATGCTGTTTATTACCTACCCGAGTATTATCAAGTTAACCTGAATGTTTGAAATTGTATCCAGAGGAAAAATAATAAAAACAACCAATTAAGGCATTAAAAGCTTTGTAAAGGATTGCTATTAATCTATGGACTTACATTGTTTATTATGCATATCTTATCTTTTTATGTTACCAAGAACAATATAGGTATTTAACTCCACAGGATACCTTTCCAAAACTGAAAAATGGAATGATTTTTAATAACATGATCAGATAATAAGGGTATTGATTGAATTAATATCCCTGTGATAATGATTTTCACAGTCTATGGGGTTTTAAGGTAGATTGTGGTATATAACATTTTACATCCATAATGTAACCTACATGGTATTTATGCATTTTGTATTTTAGTTATTGACAGGTGAAAGTGATTCAAAGAAGAGACCATCAATATTCGACCACTTACCACTTCTCAGTGCGCCGCAGGTAACACAGAAAGTCATGTGATCTGTACTCGCACTGGTAGTCGCAGAAGCTGCCATTCTTGCAACTTAATTTTAAAAAAAATTTGTATTAAAGTTTATCTAAAAATCATGATTTGGTTTTCCTAACTTGATATTATTATGGATATTTTATATTGATATTATTTTTGTTGATTATTATTGTTATAGCCTGCTTACAGTGACAAACCAAAAATAGTGGAGTATGGTGCCTATACTAAAGCATCTCCGACCAAGGAAAAACAGTATTACAGATGTGCAAGGTATAATAGGGTATGCAT
>JAUPMF010075833.1:0-12360 GCA_031471435.1 Stomphia didemon
AGCCACCGCGCGGATTATCATGGGGACATTGGTTTATGCGTAAGATCGACTCTCTTATATAATGGTCTCTTGGTAATAATAATAATAATAATCTTTATTTAACGAGGGTAACATGACTATTTAAACTAATTAAAATAACTATTATCTAACTTATGGCCCCGTTAAAAATATATCAATCAAAAATGAGAATAACAAGTCAGAACTGATACGATACCTAATTAATACATTTGCAATACGTGGTATATAGCAGTTATTCAATCTGAGTTACGCGGAGTTCAGTTTACTCGTTAAGTAAGAAAGTAATTTACGCGATGTGAGAGTACTATACAAGTGATAAGTTTATTTACACAATTTTTTTACAAAGAATAAATTCTAATTATAACTAATAATAATACAAAAATATTCTGAATAAAAGTAAATTAAATAGAGAACATAATATAAAAGTGTGTGTGGCTGTTGAAAATAGTTTACACTTTTGAGTCAACAGCCACCTGTTTCAGCTACCGGAGAAATCTCTTTACCTTGTTATATATTTCTGTCTTTGAGCCCGCGTCCAGAAGCTCCCGTACTATCGCTGTATTGCCTTGTTCTACAGCATGAAATAGCGCAGATTTCCCTTCCTGTGTGTAGAAAGCAATGAGTGTAGCGAATAATGTAGTAGCATTAAAGTATAATATATTTCAGTAAAGAATGAGAACTGAAAAAAATGGAGGAAATACGAATGGGGAACTGAACTCACCCCATCAACTGCATCAACGTCTGCGTATTTGCTGAGTAAAGTCTTGACTACGTCAACATGTCCGTCACGTGATGCTGATATCAGAACTGTTTCTCCTTCCTGGAGTACAAAAAAAAAATGAAACATATAAAAATTTAAAAAAAAACATTAAAAAAAACGAAAAAACCTAAAAGTCTATCTATATTATATGCTAATTATATCATGTATGATGAGTGCCCAACATGGTCAAAACACCCTACTATCATACCTGTCTGTACCGTTATCTCTAATATATATATATATAACTGTCTAATGCGTTTCTTCAAACTGACCGACGTTTATTCAACATAGATAATAAGTCGCTTTAGGTCACGTGACGCGCCATTAGATCTGCTCGGTTGTTAATTACGAAGAGATAATAACACACCAGCTCGACCGTGTTTTAATAACAAATGCAACGACGCCAAATGCAGAACGAATCTAGAATAAGCGACAGTTAATTCCTCGGACGATTGTAAATTAAAACACCGTCAAACTTTAGACGAGAAGAGATGAAGATGTACTGTTGAAGTGTCTAATCTGGTAACTTGTTCTCAAGAGACACTGGCCTTGTTGTTTCTATCGCATTTCGATGTCGTATAATCAGGGCCGCAACTAGAAAAACAAAACTAGCTTTAAATCAAAGGGCGAAGCATTCAATTTTCTACAGACGCCGGGATAAATCGCGATATTTTCACAGAGTAGACACTTCAGCTGCGTTAAGAATAAAGGCTGCATTCACTTTAAAACACAACCCGCTTGGAATGACCTTTTCAAAACCTTAGCCATAACTCTGGTCTCCTGCTTAAAACTGATGACTTAACGCGATTACAAGAAAAGCATGTCTTCGCACTGGAAGTATCGCCGCATAGTCCTTGCAATTCAAACCTTACTTGTCGGAAAATAGAACGTACAAGAGATTTTACCGCAAGCATTGGATAATTTACAACGTTCTTAACAGATATATTTACCACTAAGTTATAGCTGGCTATCATCTTTCGGACTTCTGAGTTATATCTGTGAAGTGGCTTGGAGGATTTGGAATGCTCATTACGTTGACTGGAGGAATCCATGCCTTGAGTAGTAGTGACGGAGTTTAGCAAGCCTTAGTCCACGTATTTCGTACAGATTGATTGCGTTTTACGCTGTAAAACCAGTGCTTTTATCCTGCACAGGTTTATGGCGAATTCTATTTTCCGATAGTCCTCAACTGGGAAACAGAGTCGGTGCGTTCACCACGACACAACACTATCGCTCAAATGAATAATCGATCCTATCACGAGACACGAGCGGTTTTTAACTCAGGGGGAGGTGGTGTGAGTCAAATTCTTGACCTTCACTTGTGTGTTAAACGGCTGTATTTTCACACACACCGATGCCTCTATAAAATATCTTGAAGATTTTTCACGACGTTTATGAATAAAAAAATCCGAGGTTATTATTAAATGAAAGAAATCGCGGTCTCCACCCACCCTCCCCAGGCAATCGTTGCACCAGTAAATATCATGTTAATTACTAATTTTTTCTCGAAAAACATCTGGGAAGTTTATTTGCTTTGTTTTCGTATCCTCCGTAAGTTGCTTTATAATTTTAACGTCTAAAAATAATGTCACTCGCAAAATAAGTCAACAGGCCACGAAGATGCCGACAATGGTCGCCATTTTGGATAATTCCATCAAAGAATGTGACATGCTTTAAACCTTCGAAATGTTGACTCAAATATACAACACACTAAGTTTGCTGCTTATATATTATTGTTTTCAACACCTTTTGAATTTAAATCGTGCAAATCAATCCCACAGTATAGTAACCGCAACCCCAGAAGCCGTACCTTCAGGGTATATAATACCCAGAGAATTCGATTTTACCCAGGGAAAACTCGTACTAGGAAACACTTGACCTATGATCGCTCGTATAACGTTTCGTGGTCTAAAATTGTCACACAAAATTGTCCAGGCGGTGCCTAAAACACACTTCAAAATGAACAATTACTAAATGATCAGAAATAGTCATTGAAAAACGGAGAGTCGAGATAAGGTCGCGCAGTGAATTATGGGACAGGCTGTCTGGTCACGTGATACTAATCTGTTTTGAAATTTTCGAACACGATCGTCCAGTAAAATTTTTAAAATAGTAATAAGTATTTAATAGTCGAGTTTTCCAGACGCCAAATATCAAAAATGTACTTACTCTGTCTGTCAGGTTGTAGTACGCTCCCTTGGCTATGAGTTTCTGTACAATTTCGTGGTTTCCCTGTTTGGCAGACCAGGCTAGAGCTGAATATCCTTCCTACAACAGACAAATATCTATATTAAATAAAGGGATCCGTGAAAGTTTTCCTAAAAGTGTTTAGGCGGGCGGTTCGAAATCAGTTTAATTTTGCACGACACGAAGTTGAATCATTGCTGAACCTTTAGCACAAAGAGTAAAAATAATTTGAAAAAGTATTATGAAATAAGAGAAAAAAATCTGGAAAAATGTTTTATATATTTTTTTATAAAAAATATTAAACTTGTGATTTACAAGGTCAAGATAGAAAGGGCTGAATGTTCAAGGGGCATTACAATTTAATTTAACGCCAGCGTTGAATGTTTCAGTTTCAAACTCCACGCCTGGAGGGGACAGAATTCCTTGATCTTAACCGACAGAAAACAATAAATATGAAGGTTATTTCAGATTATAAAACGTATTGAGTCCGATCAGCCCGCGGATATAGTACGAGTCTCCCTTGGACGCGATCTAATGCTAGAGATTATGGATACGGGCTTATGAAACTCATACAGAAACGTACGATTGCAGGTGTTCAGTCGTCTTTCGCATCAGTAAAGAAGAAGATCAAAAGATATCAACTCTCTATCGTCAGGAAACCGCGAAAAATTCTGAACAAAAAAAGCCAAAACATTGAAATTCATCGCTGAATTCCCTCCGAATACCTTACGCAGTCAAAAGTACTCGAGTTTAAAATAAATCGAAGTCTTCCATTTTGTTTTCCTTTTCTTACTGTAACAAAAATAATACTGGATTTCGAATTTAGTGGAAGAGGGAAAAAACCGCCCACGAGAACTGCTTTGAACCTGATTCTCCCCTACACAAGGTCATATCAACTTACTCCTTTTCAACGAGTTCAACAGCTCAAAACGACGCAGTAACTTTGATTCAGGCGCTGGTAAACCAGTCGAAAATGACGTTGTCAAGCTAGGTGAATTCTTCCAGTAAATTACTGTTTCTGATTAAAATATAATCGAGCGCAAACGAATGATAAAATTCGGTTTATATTATAATATCTACATAGTAAGTGGTGTTCCTATAACAGCTGCACAATCCATTTGAATGGAATCACGACGCATTTTCTGTCTTCAGAGTATTCCTTTGTAAAAGTATTCAGTTCGAGAGATAATATCCAAAAAACATCGTGACATTTGACAAATTTTTAATCCAGTTTTTCTCATGCAAAATATAATCTTCGTTTCTAGATTGACGTCGTGTCAGTGAGTTTATTATTATTATATAGCCTTGTGATTTGTACATCTATTATCGATATTCTCCCATCAGAATTCACACTGCTTTTTTCACAGTATTATGCTTGAATCTTCAAGACCGAAGTGTGACCGATATTGACAGTACTTTTTTGTAGTCAGACATTTTTATCGAAGATCAACATTTTTTGGTTTTGATTTTGACCAAACTAATAAGCGTCTCGTTACCAATTTTCCGTTTGTTTTTTACCCATATTTAGAATTCTTACAACACGACGATGAGAAGAACTATAAACCCACGAAGTACGTAATCATTCTTTAGTTATTGAACCAATTATCAGATACGAGAAAACACTTAATTGCAGCAGCCAGCCTTGATTTTTAATGGTTTTTGAGCACCAGGAATTTAAAAAATGCCCGAGGCGAGAAAGCGAATTAAATCTAAGTACGAGAAAGATTGTACGAGACAACACCTGATCAGTGGCGTTGACGTTGGGATCCCTGTGGAGTAAGTAGTCGACGAGGTCTGCGTAACCACCCTTGGCACCCATAATAAGTGCAGTCCAGCCACGCTGAAACGGAACCAAGACATTTGTTACCTTTTACTTTATCGGGAAAATCGAACGGTATAGGGACCTCATATATGGCCTTATAGGACGGACGTCCAATCAAGATTGAAATACTAAAAGAATATCCATAGACAAAGAAGAGCTCACAATAATAGACCAATATGGCAATATATACCTACTTTGTTGCTGGTAGAATACCACTCGCAAAAGTCACTCACTCAAGAAGTGACTATAGCGAGTATTGGAGAAACTGGAATTTTATTTTATATACTTTTTATTTTATGTCGTAAATATTACCGTTCCAGCTACGTTGATGTTTGCTCCTTTTTCAACCAAAGCCTTGACAACCTCTAAGTGTCCTTTCCTTGCCGCCCAAACTAGAGCTGTAGTGCCGTACTGCATCACAACAACACCGTAAGAAACATATCGAAAACACCTTGAACGATATTACCAATCAATTATAATGCACTACCTTGTCTGCGGAATCAGATGAGGCTCCAGCGTCAAGCAGTTCTTTCACGCAGTCAGTATGTCCCCTTCCTGCTGCCCAGATAAGTGCGGTCATGCCATGCTAACATAAAACATACCAACCAAGGTTAGTTTCTTGAGATAATTCAATAAAAACTGTAATTTATGAACTGTGCGCTTAAAATATTTTAACACTGATCAAAAAATTGGATTTTACAAATCACAAAAATAAAGTGGTAAAATCGCACCGGCATCCTTTGCGGTCATAAATCGTACCAGCATCCTTTGCGGTCATAAATCGTACCACAGCATTCTTTGCGAACACAAATCGTACCGGCATTCTTTGCGGTCATAAATCGTACCGACACACTTCTTCGGTCATCAAATCGGCATCTTTTGCAATCACAAATTGTACCGGCATCCTTTGCGATCACAAATTGTACGGCATCTTTTGCTGTTTTTTTACACCTAGCTTGTAACGAGGCAACCATGTCCATGTCAAAGTATTTTAGAAGGAGAAAAAGCATTGAAACAAGCCGCTTCTACTGAACTGATTGATCGTAACTTTGTCAAGTTCGAATCAAAATTGACAAAATGGAAATCTGTAATTAGGGGAGACAAGCAATGGAATAAATTGGCTAAATCAAAGACTTCAATCAATTCTGACTGTGTATGTAAAACTCACGTCATGAATAATGCAGCTTTGCTATTCAAGGCTTTATCTTTTTAGCTCTAAATATAGACCGCTTGCTAATGGGAAATGCGATTCAGTGATTCGAAGGGAGTCAATAAAACCTCTTAATCATGTCCCTTCTTCGCACGAGATCGGTTCTTTCTCATGGTAAGCACGATTTTCAATATCTTGTGCCGCTAGCTAACTAAACTGAAAGTTTAGTAATCAAAATCTATTCTTTTTTTGGTTTGTCACAAACAGTTCCTTCTGTTAATTACTCGTTAACTTTGGCAGATAAGCGAACACTATTTCAGTCTGTGTCTTGTACAAAAGTATCGCTATATATGATTACTTTTTTTGTGGAATCAGAGAGAAACTAGAAAATGCGAAGAACCGTATGTATTAAATCTAAATGAAAATATCCGGCGAAGTAATTGTTCCTTGAACGAGCTGTTGTTTTCAAGTCTCTAATCTTCATATCTAAAGATAGATGTTGGAGATAACGACTTCACAAGGAGAACTACTTTCCTGAAGAAAATAGTCCAGGAATAACTCACAATGCCGCAGGATTAGCCTGAAGAAGCTCCCTATGATAATACAGAAATAATCGCACTGTGATAGTAATTAAATTCACCATGCGGAAGGTAAACACGTACTTACACAGTGTCTTCGGTAGGAAAATATACACCCTTGCCACCATATCTATTACATACTTGTTGAATGTGCTGACGGTTTCATGATGGGATGGTTGCCTTAGGGAGAAAAACTCATCGACGGTTTTGACGTGTTCTCAAGGAGCTAGAGAATCAGTTGATGTTTATCCGCAGGACCATCTCCTTAGTTTTACCCACCTGCTATTGTGGTGACGTACTGATGACTTTCCAATGTATTCTGAATGCCAGCCACTTAGAATTCAGCAAAAATAGGAATGAGCTAGCTGATATTTAGCTCACGTAGTTAGAAACGGCACGATTAATTAGTACAAGGGTTGGAAATGTGAGAACACTGACTGCGTGTCGCACCGTTAGGAGAAAGTAGTTTGAGTTTGAATTCTGCCTTTCCAATTGCAATTTGTCCCACGCAATACTGTGAATAATACGCGTAATAGGAACTACAAACGAAGGAGTGAGACGAGTTGGCTTGTTTGGCAACTTGGTGACTCTTTTAATGAAACGGGGAATTTCCACTGAAGAGCGAACAATTAAGTTCTTCAGAGTTCAAACAGTGACCGGTAAGTTCGGCAATTAGCCGATCTCAAGAAAACGAACGAAAATGAACGCTATACAAACTAACTTCGAAGAACGAAGAAAATTAAATGATAAAGTTATTTTTGTACAACACTATACTTCAAGTTTTTCGCCTGGACTTTTCAATGTTGACACAATAAACTAAAATTGGGTTATGAAAATAGGAAGAAAGTCGTCCTTTTCAAAAAATGGGAATGAAAAAGAGTAACATAGCAGAGATTTTATTGCCTGGCACAGCAACATTTGTCAGTTGTGGCCAAGTTGTGGTTAACAGCTTTCCTAATGAAAGCGACGAATCGTTAATTATAAAAGAGAATCGGTTGGCATGTGTAAGATGAGTATGGACAATAAGAAAGATTCTAACAGTGGTAAGCCGATAACTTGTTTTCTCCACAAGGGAAATAAAAACTAAATCTGGCCAGAAACATTAATTTAACATTGTTATGTGAACACACTTATCGACAACATGCTAAGATGTCAGCTTTATCGGTGTTATGGTTCGCTCCGTGGAGCAGGTAACACCGTAAGCGTGCCAGTAAGCAACAGGATACTAAACATGTTACTTCTGTCCGGCCTCTTGGCCTTGTCTGGACAATCTAATGCCTGTGGCTGTTCATTCCCAGCCGTATTTTAGTGTTTAATACGTACCTGACCCCTTTCATTTGGATCTGCACTGTGAGCTAAAAGATCGCTGACAATCTCTCCATGTCCCTTGTATGAGGCCCATACAAGTGGGGACCAACCTCCCTTTTTAACAAAACAGGAAAAAAAACATAAGTTCTTTAAGAATTTTAGCCAGCTGATTAAGGTTATGCATAGAGGCGAACCCTTTGGGATGCCTGTGTTTCTGTGACCGTGAGCGTCCAGTAATTCGATACCGTGTGTGTGTTTGAAGTGAAGTCTTCGTACCACAAAATGGCCAAAAAACACTACAAACCAGGTAAGTCGACGTGTAGAGTATTGTCAAGTATTGTTTTGACTAGGACTTCCTGTGTTTGTTCATGCTTGGATTGTATCGACCAAAAATAGCCTCAAAAGTTAATCAAGATAATTTTACCATGTCAGCTAGTTGGACTCTTGCACCGTACTCTAACATTTCCTTCGCAATTTCTTCATGACCTTCTTTACAAGCTGCTATAAGGGCTGTCCAACCGTCCTGTAATTATAAAATACAGGTAGAGGTTTAATATCTTTTATTATGAATTAAGGTCGATATAATTGGGGAATTTTGACCCCTTTACAAAGTGTGTCAGAGCACACAAAAGATCCATTGTTAAAGAGGCTAGACTACAGAATAAAGGGCCATATGTATTCATATGATATAATAGCAATAGTTTCTATTGTTATATGCCTTGTTAGACGAAGAACAGTGACAATGAAAAACCAAGTGGCCCTCAATTCTGTAGTTGCTCCCAAAAAAGCGTAAAAATGTGTCTACAAAACAGCTATGCAATTTTGTAATCATTGTTGCTAAGGATAATATTAATTATTTTTAATCACAAATAATTATTATTGATTTTCTCCTTACATCATCCTGTGCATTAACATCAGCATTCCTCTTGAGAATCTCATGAACGATTGCAACATTCCCTTTCTCTGCTGCTATAATAAGTGGCGTTTGACCATTCTAAAACAGCATTGGAATATCAGGATTATTTAAACTCAACTTTGGACTTCATACATGACATGACTGAATAATCATTTGGTATAATCTACATAACTTGGTACGTATTGAAAATCTGCATAAAATATTTTCTTTTAATTTTTTTTACAAATTAGTTTTTTGATAAGAGTGGAGATCATAGATAAGATTGCTACCTGGTCTCTTTGTTCAATGTTTATTCCCTTGCTTTCTAACAAATTCAAAACTTGAGAACAACTGCCTTCTTCAATGGCGTTCAGCAAGTTACATGGGTCTGTCATTGGTAACTGGAATGAGAGAAAACAAATCATTAGAAGCAGATTGTGGTCTTAGTTGAAAATAAAATAATAATAATAATAATAACAACAATAATAAAACAGACTATATAGAGAAGAAATAGGTTATTTCCTTATCCATTTATTACCTATAAATGTTGTCTAAAGTTGACATACAACAATAAATAATGATAATATTGATATCAATGAAATTAGAGGAACTAAATAACGATAATAATATTTTTTTACAATTAAATTTAAAAACAATAAAATTGGCATAGCAAGTCAGAATGATATACAATGAATATAAGTCATCACACTATTCACTACTTGCCCTAGGATTAGTAGCTTTGTAGATATACTGTGGTAAAGTCGTTAAGAGAATCTCACTTTCAGATGGTTGTCTAGTTGGTCTCCAGAACCATGTTGAAGAAGTTGTGCTTATGAATCGGGCGCACCGTGTCTGTACATGTCTAACAAAACTCCGGCCCCTAAAGATGAGGAAAATGCTGTAAGTGAAATTAAAGGTTTTTCTAATTTACACACAGACATTAATTTTAATTTAATTCTTAATTTGGAAAGACGTCTTTAACCTTATTACTCGAGTTCAGAATGTGTGCAGCATTGCACAACTGATATATGTGACCAAAACCATGTGACCCATGTAATGATCCATGTAACGATTAAGCTCAATGAACACATTAAGTATGATCCTAACTTATAAACATCTATCTCGCTGTAATCGGGGCACATCAGTGTATAACATTTCTTATGTATTGTAATATACAGTCTTAGTTATGACAGTAAATAATTTATTACTTTACATGGTAAGTTATCAGTTATAAATCAAATAATCCATTAAAGTGGAAAGAAACACCATAATACCAGTAAGTAATAGGTGAAAAACAGTCTTGCCTACATGCAGTATTTGTAACCATTTTCATCCATAAAATAGTTTATAATTACTTAAACTATACCTCTCTCAAAACAAAACAGGACTTAAGAAATATGTTTGTATACTGTTATATAACTATAATGGCAGATGTCGAACACTTGACATTTGAGGTGCACAATGGTATGCAATATTTTGAAAAATATAAATACTATCGAACAAAACAATACAAATTTTGGCATGACATGGCACATTGTGCAGTACAGTATTCCAGTATTAGTAGTATTATTATTCCATGGAGGCTTGATTTAATAACACATACAAAGGTAAACACTATTAAAAATAGGTTTATCAAATACCAAATACTATATTCAGTCATCTAAGAACTTTCAAGTGAAACAATAGAGCAAAATGCCTAACAGTTATACTTCCTGACACATTTTTACTTTTATTACTTGAAAGAGAAATAACTCCAAAACAGAAACATCTACACTATTTACTCAGGAAATTGGCTTAGATATAAAATAACCTATTGTATTATATAAATAAACACAGAATTCACAGCGACCACCCTATGTTGAAAAATATATTGGAAATATTCATGTACATCACAAGGTTTATTAGTGATATAGTCAACGCTGTTGTATTTGAAAAAATATAGTGACTGTCTCCCCTAATGCTCAAAACTAAATGTAAACAAATAATGATGTTTATCACAGCAATACAGTCATGATTACATTTACTTCAACATTATAGTTCTATGAATGGCTTTGCTGATTAAAGAAGTACAAGAAATTGGATCTGCAATGCAAATTCTCATACTCTAGTCTCTTATCACTTTTCTATTCAAATTACATTCCTTTCTGAAGTTAAAAATAACCCCTAAACATCACCAATGAATATATAAAAATTAATGTCCACGCTCTCAGTCTTTGGCATTTTAGTTTTCAAGAAGATATATTTTATTTATGATGTGAGGATTTTGCTGGAAGATACATTTAAAAATTAAAAAAGAAAAATTTGACTCTTTCGTAATAAATTCACTTACAGTGTAGGAAAAAACTAAAAAAATCATTTTTTAAATGTCTTCTGTTGATGATACAGTCATATTATTAACAAAAAAATGGACTCAATGAGGAAACATTGTTTATAATTTTGAATTCCTGCTTTGAAACACAGACAAAAATTAATGCTTTGCACAATAGATTGACTAAATTAAGATGGAATGTAGTTTTGTGGTAGTTTGTGGTTTCTCTTGGTCTATGGCTTGGCATTTATTTGGAGTGCCATACTCAGGTTTCTGTTTTTTTGTGTTATACATGACTGACAAGGTTCACAAAACAAAACAATGCAATGTTGTTGTAGCATATTTTTACGTTTGTTTCTAAAAACGTTTCCAAATATTTGACTAGTAAAATTTACAGTTTATTATTGTATTGTGCTGTGTAAATATTTTCAAAGAATTTTGAAAAAAATTTGAAAAAATTCAAGTATATGTTTTTTTTTCTTGTATTATTACTATGTTCATTCTTGAAACTACACTAAATTGCTAGTATAGTACTAGTAAACTTAAATATTAGTTTTGCCCAAATTTACAATTCAACACACATACCTAAAATCCATCATGACTTCTTGATATCAAACACATCACATCATTCACATATAGCATTCTCCATTTAGCAAACAAAATCAGGAACTACCATCCACATTAGTATTGACCTCAACTACTACTGTCTCACTGGAGCGAAAAGGGTGCCCCAAAATGATTCCTATTTTAATAGTTGTGGTAAAACATAAACTTTTACTGTATGTGAAGTTTTGCATGATTTATGACCAAAGAGATTCAAGCTGTGTTCCTGATTATGAACAGGATAAACTGGCTATTGTGATTAAAGATTCAGACTCTATAATCTACACATTGATTAAAGGATGAGAGCACATAATGCTATTTAAAAGCACTAGCCAATCTACGTTCAAGTGGCTTAACAACAATGCTTCCCATCAACATGACCAAAAATACACTAAACTAACAGACCTAAACATCAAATAATGTCTGATAACATTTTGAAGTGTATTAAAATAACAATAATTTATTTTGTAGTTTGAGTACTACGCTATGCAACTAATTTTATACTGATTCATCTACCTGTAAGGCTATCAATTATTGTAACATGTGCCCATCATTTTGCATTACTTTAGATATATATACACTGTAAAATAACTTTATGGGATTTGGCCTTAAGCTGGGAAAAAATATTTAAAATTTAGAGAAATAAAACCACCCACAAGAGACCATTAGATAAGAGAATAGATGTGTGTCCCCATGATAATCTTTTCCAAGGCTATTTATAGCTCGCGCGC
>JAUPMF010075855.1:0-12350 GCA_031471435.1 Stomphia didemon
GTCATCACCTCATCACTAACCACCACTCATAATCATTGTACAGCGCCTTTGAATATATTCACATAGAAAAGAGCGCTCTATAAATGCATTATCATTATGTATATATAAACATGGCATGGACTCTTCGCCCACACCGCCAATCGGGTTTAACTCGGTTATGAATGATGCTTTTATGAGTATAGTATTTTAACTGATGCTATATAAACCAAAGCATTTGCTGTACAAACTAAGCGTAACGGGCTTCCTTTGGCGCACAGCTGATCGCACAGCATTGTGGGTATTGTACCCGAAATGCACCGGTAACCCACCGGGCGAACTAGAACGAGACACGTAACCATAACATTCTACACAAGTACAACATTCTTTATACTCCTGTGTCTAGAAATATTCGTTAGCGCCAAGGTGGTGTTTACCTGATCGCCAAAGTATGCCTATGTTAACCCGTAGCAGAGCTAAAGGTTATCAAGACATCGAAAGCACTGAAAATGATCATCTGAACTCATCAATCCAAGAAGTACGAACTCGGGAGAAACCAGCAGGTGACATGAAAATCAATATTCCTGGTACCGATCGAGCTAGCATCGCTATTTTACTCTTCCTCTATGTGCTGCAAGGCATACCACTGGGCCTCGCAGGGTCGATCCCTCTGCTGCTGGCACACAAGGTGGGCTACAAACAGCAAGCCATGTTTAGCTTCGTGTACTGGCCGTACAGTGTCAAACTGCTATGGGCTCCAATCGTTGACGCAGCATATTTTTCTAAGATTGGTCGCAGGAAGACTTGGCTTGTTCCTGTGCAATATTTGATTGGGATTTTTATGTTGGTTCTGTCACAGGTAATTATTGCTTTTATTTCTTTGAAAAACCTGCAATCAGCATTTACACTATACATGTACATCAACAACAACAACAACAACAATTAATTGATACCAACAAGTTTACAAAGGTAGTCAAGAATATACAAAATGAACGTACTGTATGGTATACGTTAACTAGAATAACTTAATAGTTAATCTGGCTAGTTAACGTATATATACATGTTGATTGGTACAGCTAAACATGAAAATACATGTAGGAAGGCAACTTTGTTGTACTGTCAGGATATTGAATATAGAATCCTAAACAGTTGCAACTGTCTTATAAAGTAGTAAGATGACAAGCCCTTCAGGCACATGCATTTGGGCATCAGCAAAATAATATCTATCTAACAGTACCAAGAACAATAATAACTAACACCAATCAACTTGCAATCCAGGCTGCAATCAAATGTTAATTTTATTATAATGTATTGTTGATTTTTGGACTTTTTGCAGCATATCAACTATTTGCTTGGAGAGATGGATGGCTCTGCGCCTAATGTATTCACCTTAACTGTTGTATTCTTCTGTCTTAATTTTCTAACTGCTACACAAGACATTGCCGTGGATGGCTGGGCCCTCACGATGCTGTCCAGAGCTAATGTTGGATGGGCGTCAACGTGTAATACAATTGGACAAACAGCTGGTTATTTCCTTGGAAATGTCGTTTTTCTGGCTCTTAGCTCTCCAGAATTTGCCAATAAGTATTTTCGATCTGTCCCCTTGGAAAAGGGCTTTATTGACTTAGCTGGATTTCTGTTTTTCTGGGGAATTGTATTTCTGATCACCACAACTCTTATTGCATTGTTCAAATCTGAGAAGTCTGAAGAAGAAGTCCATGGAAAACATGAGGCACAAGGCATTGTATCGACTTACAAATCACTGTGGACAATCATCACCCTTCCTGCTGTGTTGAAGTTCATTGTTATTCTGTTGACTTGCAAGGTACATGTAGTGACAATATATAGTAATTGTAGTGACAATATATAGTACATGCACATGTAATATACATGCATACATGTAGCTACCCTTTCTGGCTGTTATGAGTCATGCACTCTACATTGTTCTATGTACATACATGTAGATGTTTACACATTTATATATATACATGTGAATATGGAACAGTGATTATCCAGTCCTTTAAGCTTCTTGACAAATTTAATATATAAATCTTTCATCTGTAGATGGGTTTTGCAGCTGCAGATTCCATAACAGGTTTGAAACTTGTTGAAGCTGGAGTACCCAAGGAGAACCTTGCTATGCTTGCTATCCCCATGGTGCCTATACAGATCTTACTACCTCTCTACATCAGTAAATTTACTTCAGGTAAGATGTTTAATTCTCTTACTTTAATGTACATTGTACTTTTGAAGAAATACAAATGTAGAAAACTCGCTCTCACAGAGCATGCAGAGATTGATCAGAACCTGGTAGAAGTGTTAGGAGAAGCACGATGCGTAAATGCGTGCTTCTCAACACTTCTTGAGTGTTCTGATCAAATCTCAAGTGCTCTATAATTGCACAGCGGCCAAGTTTTCTATTTCTTCTATAAAATACAAATGAGAATAGGCTTTTTTGTAGAGGATATTTTCAGTTTAATATTAAAAACGGATTGAAATACAATTTCTCCTTACGCATGTGCACTGTACTCTGAGGGAGCATGCGCCTCAGCCTATCAGAGCGCGCATTATATTCTAGTTATTTTATAAACATATTTATACCTTTTTTTACGGTTAGCCAAAACCACAATGTTGGGCTTGTTTCTCCTCAATGAATAATATTATTTACAAGGACTTTGTGCCTTATTATAACGGGTTTCACTCTATATCTTAGACTTCATGTGAATAATACTGACATATTAATATATATTGCAAACTTTCTCTTAGGTCCAAGACCATTAGATGTTTTTCTGCGTGCAGTCCCATTCCGCCTTCTGTTTGGTCTGGTATTTATGGCCTGTGTTTGGTGGGCTAATAATGTACGTCAACCTGGACAAGATTCTTTCCCTTGGTATTTTTATGCAGGAATTTTATTGGTTTATGCACTTCATCAGGTAAGATGAAATTGATTTACAAATAATGCTTAGTTGTTAAGGGTACATTCATAATGGTTTACATATGTGATTAATGCTGAAGTGTTTTATTGGATTGCAGATAACTTTGTATCCCATGTTTGTAGCTATCATGGCCTTCCATGCAAGAGTAAGTGACCCAAGGGTAGGTGGTACCTACATGACCCTTCTTAATACCTTGACAAATCTGGGTGGCAATTGGCCCCCTACTATTGCTCTGTGGCTGGTAGATGAGCTAACATGGACACATTGTAAAGGCTTGTCAAATGCAAAAGATATGCAGTGCAACTCAAAACCACTACTTAAGGTACATTGTAAAACGACTTCAATGTTTAATTCAATGTCCAGATATTTTCCCATGGATTACATTCCATTATTTTGGTTTTGACACCTGTACATGTTTTCTTGTTTTCTATCTTTTCAGACTTGTTCTGATTTAGGTGGTCAGTGCATTACATCTGTGGATGGTTACTACATAGAGTCTGTTATCTGTGTTATAATAGGATTCCTCTGGCTAAGACTTAAAGCTAAAGACTGCCGTAGTCTGCAGGACTTGAAAGAAACTGCATGGAAAACCAGTTAACTAAGTCTAATATTTATCCTTTCTCGTGAACAATGCAGTTTTCTTTACATGTATTTTAGCAAAAAATAGTGAAACATAATCAAGCAATGAAATGAAAGACATATATTTATTTTGGCGTATTTAATAAATTCTCATACATGTTTGCATAGTGCAGTATTTTTTTTTCCCCGTTTCAAATTGTTTTTTGGTAGTACATGTATCTATATTCTCCTTGAAGTCAAACAAATGTCAGGACTGCTCGCGGTCTAGTTTGGCTGAGCACGGTGAAATGTGATTGGTTCCATTCATTTTTACGTGCATCATTTGTTCATGGAAATTTAGTACTGTTTTAGGACGTCGTTGCATGCACCCTGAATCATCGCCTATAGAATGTCCCCAGTTTGCCCATAGAGCGATTCCAGCTCGCCCGAAGACTATAGAGCCTTTGGAACCGTACTGCCTACATTGCTAAATTCTCCCTAATTAGTGGTAGACATCGTAAAGGAGACTAGAGAGTGCATTATTATGGGCGTGGCTCACCGTTTTCAAACCACTAAAAAGCACCAAACATAAACGATAAAATGATGCCATTTTTTCCATTGAATTCGGCGCTTTGAATATTTCCGATCAATAAAGGGTTTAAAAGCTATCATAGAACTCTAGCAACAGTTTTTACCCCCCGGCCTTCCTAATCTCTTTTAAGTAGCTGTCGCTTCCCCCCCAATGCGCATTGAATGAGGATAGGAAGTTAATGAGAATGCGTCAAGATCACCTTGCAAGAGTAGAGAAAATTAGTCTATAAACGCCCCAAGGTTGAATTCAATTCAGTGTGTTGGCCTTCTGTTTATCAAACAACATCCCAAGATAAGCAGCAAAGTTGACCTTTGTAATTCTATCCCAACTTTTCGGTCAATTTGAAATAGTAAACCATGTGTATATTAAAGTTGTAAATGTATTTCCGACACAAAGCTTTCTACTCGCCGACCATTAAACGCGTGATCGGCAGATATCTAGAAGTACTATGGCTTCATTAGACAGCACCTACATCTCTTCGGTCTATCTGTTGCTGTTGTTATGGTCCGCTTGGTCATACGAACTGCTACAGCCTGGAAGGTGCGTTATACTGATTCTTATCTCCTGTCTGTTATCACGGAATGTTTATCTGTTGGCTGTTATTCTCGCGGAATTCGCCATGCATCGAGTCTTGAGCCGTACATTTTAGTTTATAAAACTGATCATGGTAAGGCAGTTTATGAATATCGACGATTAAATCTGAAATGAATTAATCACCGAATATGAGCTCGATTCCACTGATATCTTGATGTGCGTGCAATAGCACGCGAGTAGACCGACGTCCTGAACCAAGCGTCAATTCCAATGCCTTTACATTTGGTTTCTCAGGAATCTCAAATATTGGTATGTGTTGCAGGGTAATCACAGGTGATCCGTAAGATCGTGTTTGAGGTTAAGTTGTGTGTTGTTGTTACACACAGTTCCTGGCTGAAAACCGACTAGAGAACATGTTAGTTTACATGTTATTGGATTGACAGTTAGTGTTGTAGTGAAATGTCTCATTGGCAATGTTTTCATGGATACCAGTTCAACAGGACCGCGGGGCAACAGCATGAAGCTGGATATTTATCCAATTAATTGTGATCTGTTTCTCTTATAAAGCTGCCATATTTGTTGCAGCTCAGGTTCTTACCTTCCCAGGATTCCAAATGTTAATTTCTTAAATCGGAAATCTTTTTATTTTTCAGCCCAAACGTGTGCGTGTTTTCCAGGCAACAAGTTGTTCGTGATCGAATCAGTCAGCTGCGGTCATACCGCAGAGTCGTACCAGTGCTCGTTACAAGATGCAACAACATGTGTGTTAGATACGTACCCAGGTATGTCTGTTCTGATTGTCTTAGTGTGATCTGATGGTATTCACTAACCACAGCTTGTCGTCGTTCTCTGTTAGCTGCTGGTACCGTCAATGTCATTTGTTTTGCAGGACATTCTATTACGTTTCATATCGTGATGTGAACCGATTGGTGAAGAAAACCGCGCATGACTGTTGCACAGGCTGGGCACGAGTACCAGGTCGAGCTGGATGCCCAGTGCGCATGCGTAAGTACTTTCGCATTACCTGATTGGATATCTGGGCTTTGTTCCACGATCCACTGATTTTGGTGTAGTAACTCTGTCGTATATTGCTTAGATGCTGTTAATGTCCCAGAAAGGCCAATTAGTCCACAGTCGTCTTGTGCCATTAACAATGGTGGTTGTCAATCGATATGCACCGATCAGGGAAAGGGTGTGACATGCACATGCCATAGAGGGTTTCGATTGGCTGCCGACCAATTCACATGCGATGGTGAGTATTGATTGTCATTACGACATGTAATAGTGCGCTAAGCATCCCGATGCATGCGACTGGTTTCAGATATCGACGAGTGCCTGGCTGCCAATGGTGGGTGTCCGTCGAGCTGCGTCAACACGTATGGAAATCACCGGTACGAGTTGGTTATGCTTTCAGTACAAACTTTTGACGCTTAGCTACCGTTTTGTATGATTTTCTTCATTTAGATGCGAGTGTTCAGTAGGATATCGAAAGATGTCTTATTCTCGAACACAATGCGAGGATATCGACGAGTGTAGACAGGTAATTGCATTATTATAAGTAATACCATGGCACTGAGGTATATTAGGTGTCATGGGCCATTTGTTAATAGTTTTTTCCATAAATGGATATTCCTTAATTCCGATATGGTGCAACGATTAGGATAAAAGAAACTAGGTTATAATTAAGGGAATAACGTACCCCTCCCCGTCATCAACGATGACTATTAGCAACAAACAGCACACTGTACCCCCAGAAGGCATCTGCTCACCACAAGTTATTAGAGCTCGAGTATCGGTCAATTAGGGGCATAAGCTGGCATACGGAAGTCTTGTATTTAGTGTATCCGGCCTGATCAATTGTGTATTAATGGAGATACAGCCATGATCAATATGTTTTTCTCGTTAATTTACCAGGATATTTCACGTTGTTCTCAAGGGTGTGTGAACACTCCAGGCTCATTCAGCTGCTATTGTCGCCCAGGGTTTATCTTAGCAAGTGATAAAAGGGCCTGCAGAGGTATCCCGCGTTATATAATACCCATCATGATTAAGTAATAGATCAAATACGAGCGGGAAACCTTTATGGGCATTTACAACACGAGCCGCAGACGAGTGATTGTATGGCCAAGGTCGGACGCGATTATCAACTACATAACTACAAATCTGACAGGACGAATCTCTTGCCGATATAAAGACGCTCGCTACGGTCATGATTTCTATTGTGTTTGCCTCATGAATTATTCAAGAATTCGATAATGCGTATTTCAGTGATGCTAATGATTCTGTTATACTTAGAGCTCGTTGTAGCTACGAAGAGACCAACAGTAACTCGGCATATCGAGGGTGAAAAAGAGAGCACAGGACTGCAATCCATTCAGGGTGAGCGGCCGCTTCAGGGTGTACCTTTCTAAGACTTGTTTATATTCAAAAAGTATTTATAGATCAATTGCGTGTGTGTGTATACAGCCTGTCCCTATGGTTACATCGGCCCGGGATGCGCATTGACCTGTGATGAATGTCAGAACGGAGCACGTTGTGATATAAGAGGAGGGCGCTGTCTGTGTACTCCTGGTTGGACTGGAATAACATGCAACACATGTGAGTGATTTGGACTGGATGTCAAGTTTAGCCACGCCCAGCACTAGTTAACTATGTGGTTGTTTTACACAGCGTGTGGCCCTCATTGTCTCGTTCAGTGCGCATGCGTGAATGGAGGTACATGTGACGGAACCGCTGGCCTTTGTAACTGTCCTCCAGGATATAAGGGAAAGAACTGTGAAGACCGTAAGAACTTTGTGTATAGAAAATGTCCTCTCTGCTTTCTCTTATGAATTGGACGGCTTATTCTACAGATTGTACCGCAGGGTATTATGGGCCGAGTTGCAGACTGGCATGCGAATGTCCTAATAAGGGAGCATGTAATCACAAAAACGGTTCATGTATATGTAACCCTGGTTACTATGGAGACAAATGCGAGAAAGGTAATTTATAGTCGGTGACCAATGACCCTGCAAAGCTTAAAATGCGAAAACCTTCATTTATTTTCTGTTCATTTCGCTTTTCAAGTTTGTCCAGCAGGTCGCTATGGAAACAGTTGTGACTCCACTTGTTCTTGTGACGCAAATAATACCTTGCGATGTCACCACGTCGATGGATCGTGCCTTTGTAATAACGGCTACCGGGGAACACAGTGCGGACAGAGTTAGTTCAGTACTATTCCAGTGGACGCTCTATAACATTCATACATTCATCATTATTTCTTAGTATTTTCGTTTCATTTACAGCTTGCCATGAAGGGACCTATGGCGCCAAGTGCTCAAAGCGTTGCCGATGTCTTGCGCATCAAATTTGTGACAACGTGGATGGGACGTGCAAACACTACGCATGCGCAACAGGATTCACAGGCCCCAAATGTCTCACGGGTAATTGTACGGGCCGACAGGTCTTTTATCGCTTTATTAGCCTGCCGTGCAAGTAGAAATCGTTTTCATGATATCAATGTTTCCAGTGTGTCCTCAAGGAACGTATGGCCCTGGCTGTGCCAACAAGTGTCAGTGTAGTTCAAACACCAATTGCGACCCTGCGTCAGGCAAATGTATTTGTCCCATGGGCAAGACAGGACGTAGATGTGACGAGGGTAGGCCGTCTTCACAGTCTCTTTCTTAAGTAACTCTATTTTGAATTAAGGAAACTTGTTCGTCTGTAGCTTGTCGTAATGGGTGGTTCGGCTTTGATTGTGACCAGCGCTGTAGCTGTCCCTATGGGCTTGCATGCAACCCAATGTCAGGGTCGTGTATTTGTCCCCCAGGACGCACCGGGAAAACATGCGACCAAAGTAAGTAGAATCATCTCTGTGACACGTGGAGTGTTACGAGCTAATGTACGAACCATTGTGCCGGGTCTAGAGTGCTCTGCTGGTTCTTATGGTAAAGACTGCACGGACAAGTGTCGATGTGTCGGTGGAAGCCAATGTGATCACGTGACAGGCTCCTGCTCGTGTCCTCCTGGCAGAACAGGGAAACATTGTGAGCAAAGTAAGTATGGTATTGGCCAGGTACGTTTCTATTCAATACAAAACAGCAACCAGTAAGTATACGATCTTTAATGGTTACAACAGAGTGCTCTGATGGTTTCTATGGTGTTAGATGTGGTTTACGTTGTGGATGTCAGGGGAATATACCATGTGACATCGTGACAGGACAATGTCCATGTGTTCGGCCTGGAAAAACAGGCAGAACCTGTACAACAGGTAAGTAAGTCACGTGCTTCAATCAAGCCATACTACTGTAGTAAACTTGCGCACTTCCTTTGCAGCCTGTTCACATGGGAGATTTGGTTTGAACTGTAAACAACATTGTGACTGTGAAAAGAACGTGTCTTGTGATCCTCGGAATGGTGCGTGTCATTGTCATGCCGGCACTACGGGAATACGGTGTGAGAAAGGTATAACCAACTATGCTGTACGTTATAATGTGCGTGTCATTGTTATGCCGGCACTACGGGAATACGGTGTGAGAAAGGTATAACCAAATATGCTGTACGTTATAATGTGCGTGTCATTGTCATGCCGGCACTACGGGAATACGGTGTGAGAAAGGTATAACCAAATATGCTATAAAAGTTATAATGTGCAGGAATGTGGTCGATAAAAGTTATAAAAAATCAACGCCTATATCTACTTTACCTATCGTTTTAGCATTTGGCTGTGTGCTCACATCTTGTCTCAACAATGGAACATGTGTCAACTCTACTGGTTTATGCAGATGTCCTGCTGGTTGGACTGGGAAAACATGCAATTACAGTAATGTTTCTTTTGATATATTCCTGAACATTAACTATTGCAGCTTTATACCTAACTGATTGAGTGGTTTGGATTCCAGAATGTAAAGAAGGATTCTATGGACACAACTGCCGATATACTTGCAATTGCACAGAATATGAAATATGTGGCCATAAAAATGGAACCTGCACAAGAGGTTTGATGATAATGATAATGAAAGTTACATGGGCAAAATTGTTTTAACTTATTTTCTCTATCCACAAGAATATAATAAAAATAAGAATAATATTTTTTTAAATATTTTTTAGTTTAGAAAACTTTGTATTAACGTGTATGACATTTGTCTTTAGTTTGTCCTCGAAACTTCTTCGGACTGAACTGCAGTAACAAGTGCGCATGTCCAAAGACAGCGATTTGTGATCCGCGCTCGGGCGATTGTCTTTGCAAGCCAGGTTACTATGGCGCCCAGTGCAAGCAGAGTGAGTGACTTATCCTTGCTGTCAGTACTCCTCGTTCCAATGGCTGTTATAAGGCCTGTTTAGCCCTGGCCAAACGAGAACGCAAGCTTGCGCTAGTTTGAACTTGCGTCTCGTTTGGCCACCAACTTGCGTTGACTTGCGTTGACTTGCAGCAAGTTTGATCGTGTTCAATTTTTTTCGCAAGTTTGAATCGACTTGCTATCACTTGCGTGTCGTTTGGCCACCCCAGCGCAAGTTAACTGCAAGTTGCTGCAAGTTGACTTGCGGCAGCTTGCGTTCTCGCCGGTTTGGCCAGGGCTTTACTAACAGGACACGAGCTAGGTTAGAGTATCATCTAGTAGTGGTTTGTTTACCGGTTTCAGCTCGATCAGTGGTTCTTTCTATCGTTACTCTGATATATATGATCGCTCCAGCTCACTAAATAGGTCACTATTTATCACCAGTTTGCCCTAGCGGTCGTTTTGGTCGCAACTGCCTTTATAACTGCACCTGCTTTGGCAATGCGTTATGCGATGTCAAAACTGGAAAATGTTTGTGTGCTGCTGGGAAGATTGGTCCAGAGTGCAAATACGGTAAGGCAGTCAGTAGATGATTTAACTGTCTGTAATTAATCGAAAGAAAGCGCTCTCCTAATTTGTCACCACGTTAAAACAGATTGTGCTGGTAACAAATACGGGCGTGATTGCACGAAACAATGTAAGTGTCACCATGGCAACTGTCATCCTGTGACAGGCGCTTGTAGTTGCGAGCCTGGTTACCAAGGACGATATTGTGAACGAGGTATGTCCATTTAGTGTCTGTAGTTCGACGTGAATTCCTATCTTTATTAGTTTTCAATGTATTACTTTTTTAAGAATGCCCAAGAGAGACATTCGGTGAGAACTGTGCTGGTCGATGTACGTGCCGCAAGGAGGCAATATGCGACCACGTGACGGGCAAGTGCCATTGCGGGCTCGGGTGGACTGGAGTAAACTGTGACGTTGGTTAGTAGCGAAGTCCTCTTTCCCTGCTTTCAAATCTATAATGTTTTGATGTGTTTGACCAGATGTTTGTCTCGATAGCCTGCTCAACAAATTTCTATGGTATCAACTGTGAACTCGATTGCGCATGTCAAAACCAAGCATCGTGTGACCGTGTGACTGGGTGTTGTGCATGCAGACCGGGGTGGCATGGAGACAAGTGTCAATACAGTGAGTGCAACTGATGTTTGTCTGTGTAATAAAGATTACTTATTAATTATCTGACTGCAATAACTACACAGGGTGCCCATCAGGTCGATATGGTCTTTACTGCTCCAGCGTTTGCCAGTGCGGTAACGGTGGATTATGCGACCCTGAGACCGGTAGCTGCTTTTGTAAACCGGGATGGACTGGAAGAGACTGTAACAATGGTATGTAACTGTTATCACGTGCAGCCACTAAAGTACCAATCTCTATAAGTCCGCACTGGATCTAAAGCATTCTTTCTGTTAGAATGTGCACCTGGTAAATATGGAACTGAATGTCGTTCTCGCTGTGATTGCGACACCGTGTTCTGTGACGCACAGTCAGGTCGCTGCCAGTGCCCGCCGGGTAAAGCAGGCTGGAGATGTGAAGAAGGTAACTAAAGCAACCGTCAGTACTATAATACGTAATGCAAATGGAAACAGTAAAAACTATGGATGTATAGGTGCATGGTGGAATGATGCGTTCGACTGTCCAGTGGTCCCTATCCTTCAGTATGGACCGTTGTTGGAGTGCGCGCTGAAAGGATATGTGTTGTTCAATGTTTTCAAATGTCCTTTTATTATCCACCAACAGAGTGCCCTGAAAAAACTTACGGTCCCGGATGTAAACATCCGTGCACGTGCGCGAACAATTCTACTTGTGATCCAATCAGCGGCAAATGTACATGTCAGTTTGGATGGACTGGGTCCGATTGTACAAACAGTAAGTATAATTAATAAATATAGATTCAGTAAGTAATTATTACTTATTAAAATAGACATCCAGTAAGTAAGTAATATAGATTCAATAAGTAATTTTTGTCATTATATTTATGCTTGTATAACTGAACTGATCATGACGTCTTTGGTTGCAGAGTCCAAAAACGACAGGAAGTTCAATGATGCGCATTTATTCACGATAAACTGATCTACTACTGACGACTAGAAACTAGTCACTCATCAGACAAGGATGCAATGAACTTTACTCCAAGTTACATCCCGTCTTTTCATGTTATATATATTAACTATTGTTGCTATAATCACTTCATCTATACCATCATACATTTATGTAGCTACGATAAAGACATAACAGCAGTTGTATATAAGCCTTGTCGATGGCTCTTCAATACGTCATTATGCACGTCAACAGGCAATATTTAGTGTCAATTAGTAAAGAATTACACCAGTATACAAAACTACCTTCGAAATACAACAGGTTTGAAATAGATCCATTTTACATTTTTGATCGATTGTACATCATACATCCCAAGAGTTAGTTGATATGTTAATG
>JAUPMF010075910.1:14938-25515 GCA_031471435.1 Stomphia didemon
TTTTTTTTTGCTGATGACATTCTAATCGATACACGATCATGATAAATCAATTTCAGTTCGACGAGAATCGTTTTTTTGCTAATGACATTCTAATCGATACACGATCGTAAAAAGTAAGATAGGAAATACATTGATAACACGTGCGATACCTAGCCAGACGTTCCTAACCCTCCCATCTCTTGTTACAAATTCTGATAGGTTGTTTTTACTCAGAAAAACTGATTTATAGATTTGTAGTTATAAGATTATAAGAAGAAATAAAAAAACAGCCAGAAAAATTACAAATACAAATTCATTCCTTCTTTTATTCATGTACACACAGTAACTAATCGTTTTAAATAATAATAATTACATTCTCAATGTCATTGAGTTTTCGCTATACCGACCAACAAGCAATACCCAATAAGGTGGATATATACAATAGATCACTTTACCTCAATATTTTCTCGACTGAAAATGCTTGAAAATAAGATTTCTCTATATCAATAGATTTACTGATGCGTTAACAGGAACATAAATTCTACTCAAGGGAGTGGTCACGGGGTTGAAATGAGACACAGCAATGTATTGGTGAAGATAAAACAGGATCTCAAAATTAAATTTTCCAAGAAAAAAATGACGAATCCGATACATCTTTATGTTCATACGAAATCTTAATTCAATTCCAGTCCCTACACGTTCAAAAAGCACCGAGCGAGACTAAGTAATCACAAGCATACGTTAAACCGCTGTACATGTTTCTCAGCACGATTTCGAAGGGTCAAAATACTTGTTGTGCGAAAGCTCTCAAAATCGTGAAACTGATGGCCATCTTTTCCTAGCGTTGCGTCGAAAACTACACGACTTTGATTTCTGTTCAGTTCTTGTTCAGAAGGCCATATTGATCGATTGGCAATGACGTCAGCGCTGGGATTTTGCTCGTAACAATTGTCGATCACGTGTGATCTTTCCATGTCTGAAGAATTCTCACTGAGTGGGTGAGGAAGTTCCCCAGTGCGCGTGAGTTCGTGCGTGATGTTTCGTGAAGTTGCAACATGAATTACCGTGCTGCGTTCTTTGTCGTGTTGACCCGTTTGGAGATTTTTTTCTAAATACAGAGGAACTACGTACTGTCTTTTCGGTAGTTGTCTTTCTTCAGCGCTGCAAGAGCCATTCACACTAACAAGACCCACCGATCGTATACGCGAACTTCGCGCTCTTTCACTCATCTCGCTGGCGTTTGTATATCGAGACGAATCACTGCTCGTCGCGAAAGCAACTGAAGCAGAACTCGAGGGTGACGCTAAATGTTGAGGGTAGTTGTCGTTTTGGCGGGAATTCCTTAGCGCGTGTGCTGCTAGATCCTCGTGTCGTCTCTCGAGCGTTTTCTCGCTATCTCGTTTTCCTCCCAGAGAAGTTTCGCTGCTCAAGGAATTTCTAGTGTCTTTGCTGAGATCTGAAGGACCATGAGAGCTAGAAGTCAAAGCATGAGTTACTTCAGAAGTATCATTAGAAGGTTCAACAGTTGTTACATTCCCATTCGTGGTTTTCCTCGAGGGGAACGACGTTAAACTATCGTTAGAAGATTTTGGCGCCGTTTCTTCAGCAAGCATTTCCTCTTCATCAAGGCCCTCTTCAGCTGGAATCCCATCGACTAAATTAGATAGAATAGCTACAGTTGATAACCTTTCTTTGGGCGGGTCTTTTCGAGAAAGAATGCTTTCGATGGTGAAGGATTTTTGATGCGAAGCTTTTGTTTGTTCAGTGTTTAAGTTCAAATTATTTTTGTTTTTTTTCTTGGCTGTTTGGTTCACGTGAGACAACAGGAAAGCCCTGTTAGATCGATCTGTTTCGCTTTTTCTTCGTCTCCCTGGAGCAGACTTTATTTTGTCCTCTCTTCTCATGCGAGCTCTTCTGTTCTGGAACCAAACCTTAAAAACAAGAAAACATGATAAGACTATACGCCGAGACAGAAAAGGATGCACACGTGCACTCTTAAAAGAAAGGCCCTCTCCCTTTATTCTGGTCTTTAGTTTCCCCTTCTTCTCATAAACTTGAAATAAATAAATTTCAATCGACGCACGCTTCTCCTAATGAGGTTTAACAGACAAAAACGTCTTTGGTGGGAGTGGGTAAGTAAGGACATTTGTCTTCTCTCACCTTTACCACAAGAGGTTTAGAAATAATAAATAGTTACCCATATTATTTATCTTAATCTTAAAATTGACTAGTGATTATTTCAGTTAGTTGGTACTTTAAATGCAGTTAAAATATTAGTTAAAATATTTTATGAATATTTTTTATGTTTATATCAAGGAAAAATGTACAATGTACAAATGTAAATTCTGTATTTTCTTATTATTTACAGAGATGTCCCATTTCCTGTATCTATTTCCCACTAATTACTTATTTCAACTTGAGGGGGATGGAGCAGACGGCATCGGTATTGTTATGACCGACGCTGTAGACTTTGATTTCTGTTCATTGCTTGTTCAGAAGACCATCAGTTGTAATCGATTGCAGATCACATCAATAGTCATGACATTATGTATTCCCTGGGAGCTAGATCTGCAGTTGGTAAGACCAGTGACCATTGAAAAACATCCCATCACTCCCTGCGCCCCCAATCCATTCCGAAGATTCATTGTAATCAAAGAAGTCTCAAACGCGTCTGTGGTCGAGAATAAGTTTGAGGGCGTTCAAAGCAAATTGAGGTAGGTCAAAGCTCATTGCTTTTAGTCTTTTTTTAAACTCTCCCTGATCCAGACCACACTGAATATTAGATATACTAGTAGTCTCGTATACATTCTGCAATTTGTTGACTAGTTCTACCAACTTAGGTTGATGGAAATCGAGGTATCATAGACCTGATTGTCTGGATGAAATGTTGGGCTACCCACGAAGAATATTTCCACGGAAGCGTGTTTAGTGTCAAGAACTGTCTTTGAAGAGATGTTCTCTGCAAGTTTAATTTGAAACTTTGGTATGTATAGATGTTTGTAAGGAAATAGTATGTAGTTTGTGTAGTTTTGTTTGTTTGGACCGTGTTACAACATCGATATAGTTGCAAGCTCATCTTTAGGTAAATCTGCAGACTCAATTTCCTCTCAAACTTGATGAATGACAAATGCCAAAGAAAAGTCACAAGAATAGTAGATATTCAAGAATAATTCTTTTTGAAAGGTGTTCTGCTGTGTAAAAAGTTTTTATGCAAAGATTAAATGAAAAACGGAGTGATTTTACCGCCTTTGTCGCTTTTTTTTACTTCTCGTGCAACATGCATCATTTAAAGACCTACTCTTGACCAATGAATGCCACAAATGTCACTCGACCTACCACGAACTCGGTGAGAAACACGAAACTCAGTGGGATTACTTCCAAATTGCACTCGAATTCATATAATCATCAACAGTATAAAGCCTTTGATAAACTGGAAATATGCCTGTCAAAAAGTATTAATCTGTTGAAATGAATAAGGATAATATGTGGAAATATACCGTTGTAAAGAAGAACTAGTAAAATGACAAGTACAAAAGTACAAATTGAAGGATACTAAAGAATTTGAAAAACCAGAGAGTACTTGGACCACAATTGAATTACATTGTATACTAGTTTAAAACTTGGTATATCTACGAAGATTGAATATAAAAATCGAAGTAAATAAATTTTAAGTTTCCCTCTCATTTGCAGAGACAACATCTTGAGTTTTTTAATCCTGTTATTGATGCTCGGAAATCGAGTTCATAAAGGCGTATTTAAGTTATTGTTTGCTTGTGGAAACGATATGTAATGTAGTCTCTTTATGGTATGATAGTATTGTATTGTTATGGTTACTCTATAGCATAGAGAAATGTCTGGAATCAAAGTTCTCAGTGGTAGTAGTGATTCGATGATCTCTAACAGGAAACCCTTCCAACGGATGTGTTAAATTAGGATTCACACCTCAATCGAAATACCGTTGAAATACCACTATTTTCTTCTCTTTTCGTCGCTATAAAGAAGATTTATATCGTATTTAATGTAAAGAAATTGTAGCGGGTTCCTAGTAGTTTAGATAGAGACTGTAAAGAGAACATTTATGAAGAACTCTGCAGAAATATCTGCCATGGATACATGCAAAGCGGAACCCTTGGCGCCAGCTTGTCCAGAGTAGTTTCGCAATTTTGAATCGCATTTCTATCTGTTTTACCAAATTTCATTTAAAAAAGGCAACCTGGATTCAAAGAGAGTGTAGTGAGAGAGTTTTTTTTAGCGAGAATCCTCTTACAGAGTGATAGTTCTAACATAAGGCAAAGGTGCAGGAAGGTTTATCACAAAGGTCTGTTACCGGTGACTGACACATGCTCCCTAAATCTAGCACATTAACATTGAATTCGATTAATCATCATCCCTCATCCTTTGTCAGTAAGTTAGAATCGTCCAAGTTTTTGAAGTGAGTCTGAGTGACCTGTTTTCTTGTTTGGTTTATTTAAATGTGCTAAGTTGTTGGTTGGTGGATGTGTTTAGGATGTTGTACTGAAATGCCTGTTTGTCTCTTGTAATTATTTCTCTGATTACCTCGGTAAAACTAATTAACATGTAGTATATGAATTAAACCGCACTCATAGATGTATTGTGTTAGAAAATGAGTAAGAATAATGATTTTGTTTTCTCCATCAAAGATTGCATCTAGAACCTGAAAATGTTTGCAGCTATTTATAACTACTTAAAGTTATTTCCAGTTATGTTGACTCTCTTATAGTATATTTATCCTGTATTGTTTGTAGTATATATGTGAAGACGGTTGCGGTTTATAAACTCTCTGAATATATAAAATGCAACTCGGGTATATTGTTACATTGAATCAGATTTACTTTGACATTCATATCGACAGCTCGAAGCTCACTTCTTGAGCAAGATCTGCTTGCCAGCTTTATTACTAACACTGGTCATAACTACTACTTTCACCATACAAAATTGCTAAACTTATTCTCAAAATACGCAGTAGAATTAGACTCTTATCGACTTGCAAAAGCTAGAAAAGTCATTGATCAACTCACTCATCCACAGGGAGAAGATATCTTGTACATTTCGTACAATAAACCTATGAAAAACCTTTCTTTGCCATTGTCTGCATGCCCAGGGGCAAAGAAATATAATATATCAACTCCAGGAGAGCAATTGTAGGATCTAATTATCCATTGCAGGCAGGGGACAAATCAGACTAAACAGTTTGGACATACCTGAATGCGCGATTCTAATAAGTCAAGTTTCAGGGACAAAGCTTCTCTCGTAAACACGTCGGGATATTGTGTCGTCTTGAAGACATTTTCCAGCTCATCTACTTGCCAGGTGTCGAAATTGGTACGACTTCTTCGCCTCTTTGGGAGAAGTGGTATTTCTGTGAAAGCGCCGCACCCACAAGCCATGAAAAACACGGAGAAAAACACGGTCAGTTCGAGAGAAAATGGTGACCCCTCAGTGTGTCACATCGGACAAATTTGAATCGTGCAACTACATTAAGTAACAAATCTACCTACCTATAGTTTCGATAAACTCAACCTCAGAGTCGCTGCCAGAGAGATCGAGCGTGTTTGCAGAAGAAATTGATGACACGATGAAATTAGCGTGCCTGGGGTCGAAGTTGTCTCTCAGGAACTTCGAATAAGCATTGAACCCAGCATGCGCACTGGAGAAATAACCTTGGCGAGCACCAAGGCTACTTCTATCGTTAGTCTGGCTCATTCTACAGCACACAGAAGTTATCTCAAATGCGTCAGGAAAAAAGGAGTCGTTGCCTTGTGAAGCATAAATGAAGCTGGAGTAGTTCCGTCCGAGGTGTATTAAAAGTGATATAGACCTCAAGCTACCGGCATGAGATTACAGGCTATTTACCTCGTACTAACAAGCTGTCAAAACCAGTTGTCAAATTATCTAATTATGGGGGGACGGTAAATTATAGCGATAAGGGCATTATTGTCTGGCCGCTTGTTCGTCATATTTGTTGTGTGACAGACCAATGACAGGTCTCAGTTTCCGAGTCTGTGATTGGACGAATTCGATGTTTATAATATTCCTTTCTTATCTCAGGTTCACTCGCGCTTTTCGTATCGAATTTCGCATTTGTTTGATAACACCCTTTTCTAAACCTGACGACTTTCCATTCATGAGATTAAATTTAGGGCAAATTTAGTACTTTGTACTTCAAGATGGTTAGTCGCAAATGAACCCTGCCGTTGAAAACTATGTTTATAAATGGCGGGAAGTTTTGCTGAGAACACGAACCGGATTAAGTGGAATTTCTTTCTGTACACAGTTCATATATCAAAACCTTATCCCTTGCTAACAAGGCTTTCATACCATGTCGAGACGATATACTAATGATCTATTAAGCTCTTAAACTTTTACACCTGGAAGACTTTGAATTGCAGTGATTCTCTGTTTGGGTAATTTACCTTAATCAAGATTTTATTTCGCGGTGTTTGTCTATCTTTCTTTTCATCTATGCTTCAATAGCTTTCCCCGATACACATGGGGCCATCTAGTCTGGTCTTTCATTTAATTGACTGACAATTTTCACACGTTTTTGTTGGTGAAGAATTACAAAGTAATTTTTGACAGGTCTGATAACACAGAATCTTGAGATTCACACTCTACACTACTCCAAGTTTTTCACAGCACAATATATATCTTCTACTTTGGGGAAGAGATACCAACGGTTTACTGGAGTTTGGTGTTGACTTTAGATCTGATTTCCCTGTCTTGTTAGCGTCAGATTATCTCAAAACTGATAAGTAAATACCTCAGATTGTCTTGTCATTCAGGGGCATTTCAGGGTACGCTTCGTTTGCGGGAGTTCCTCGTCTTCCTGTTTCTAACTTGCCATTTCCCACGCAAGGTTATCCAAGATTCTTAACAACTGAATTGTTTCTAACTGATTTTTGCTTTGGAAATCCCTGTGTCACAATAAATTACGTCCAAATTGGATTTTTAATTTTCTACTTCATCAATTCATCAGTGATTTATTTGGTAGTTTGAGTTAACTGTAATCTACTTAGTTTTAGTTATTTTCAATTACATCTTGCCACGCTGCTCAACACTGTAATAAAATTACAACTGATCAAAGTGATTGTTTTAACGAAGTTGACTTCGTAAATTGTCGGGAAACCAATGCATCAACACGACTTTCTTCGTGCACACGTAAGAATTTATCACTTTTGAACTTGATACTGATATGGTAAACGTACAAACAATAGCTGTGATAAAATTCCTTCAAAAAAAGTCAGTGGCGACTTGTCAGTGAAAAAATATCGTGAAAAAAGACAAAAAACTTCCCCAAAAATGTTGTAAGATTTTAAATGAGGTGTTGCGGTTTTGAGGAAAACAGAAGCCGTTCTTATCAACCATTTTTATCTAGCTAATCCAATTCAAGTCAGTATTAACTAACTAAAATTCGATTTCCAAACGTGCAACTCCCTGACACTTGACATAGCTATCTGTTACTCCTCAACAGCATGCGCTCAGTCAGGAAATATCGAATGTTCCCAAGCTGAAGGGCATAGGAGTTGCCCGAGCAGGAACTCGCAGGAAAAGGCGATAAAGATCGAACAACTTCCATGACTAGAGGAAGAAGGTTTCAGCACGGTTTTTGTCCATAGGAATCTCGAATTTTCCTTCGTCCAAAAGACTAGTTTAAAATAGAACATATCTATGATTCACCCGTACAACTTCACCTCTGATCCAAGGCATTCTTCGAAGTATTTAGCAGTATCAGGCAAGACCTTTAGCCTTGACGGTGAGGTATCGAGATCAGAGATAGTAACTGTAGCTTAAAACCACCATTAGCAATAGAATTTCCTGAAGTAACTTTTGCACAAGATAAGGAAACGCGGTGGCATTATGGTAACAGATGTTGGCTGTGATGAATTGAGATAAAACCCTTGTTGAAGGCATCATTAACTTTTCAAACAGCGGCTTGCTAAATACATGCACGTTCTGGCGAGTCAGTAGGCCCACACGTATTCATGAAGAATGTTTTTCGGTGATAGGAAGAACTAGTCGTGCATTGACATTGTTTTCTTTGGAGAGAAACAAGTTTATTGGGCTTATCTCTCGCATAAATAAAAAAAAGTCTCGAGAAATTTCGGTTTTAATTTCAATTCAAAGGCAAATACAACTGCAAATATTAAACAATTTTGGTAGAAAGAACCGGTTGTGCATTGACATTGTTTTCTCTGGAAAGAAACAAGTTTCAATTGTTTTTATTGGGCTTATCTCGCGCAAAAGTAAAACAAGTCTCTAATGAGAAATTCGGTTTCAATTGCAACAGAAGCGCCGGTATATAGTATACCCTGCCACTATCGGTTCTTCATGGTCGCAGCTCTTTGAAGAACGAGGAAAAAAACAATAGATTCTTCAGTTTTTTTGCAAAAAAAGTGACGGGGTATTTTAAAATCTAGTTCAACTACAACTGCAATTGTTAAACAATTTTGTCTTAGAATATTCAAACTGATCACGAAAGATTCGTGTAATAAAAGCTCCCAAGCACTTTACTTTTTAAAACTGATAGAGCCTCAGGACTAATCCAATAAACAAGTGCATACCGATAAGTATGTTCTTCCTAGCATGTGCAGCTCTCTCACTCGTCACAGTTTGGTCACATTTCAACATAGGAACCGCAGCCCTTGTTAGCAAGCTTTGGAATGCAATTGTAGTCACATCCGTCGTCATTCTCGCCGTACGCGGAGTCATTTAATAGCCCTCACTCGACCTTTAGTGTCTGTGTCAGTTTATACTATTTGTGAGTTGAAGTAGATTGGATTAGTACTGGACACTGCACAGGTCTGGGCAGACTTTGAGTAAGGCTAATACAAACTCAGCGTACTATCTGTATCAAGGCTCTTGGCGTTTTTGAAAGATCTTGCATTTGAATAATCGAGTCACCAGTTGTTAGTTACGAACGACCGGTCGATTTCGACAGGGTTTTCCACAGGAAGCCCAATATTTTTTTAATGAAAACGAACAGACTGGTTAAAATCACTGCTGTAAGTTCATGAGTTTTAGATAACAAGCTGAAAGATAAACGAACGAGTTGCAAAGTAGCTGCGTAGCCAGGGCTTTCCGAAGGGTTTTGAGACGGAACTGAGGGGGCTGCTTTCCTCAGCCCTATTCCTTCCTAAACTCTTCGGAAAGTCTGGCGAAGCAGGCAAGTTTCAAAGGTGGTCGCCATCGCTCAATCTGTGGTCGCGCAAGAGTGACCGGATGGGTGGAGATTGCCGAGTGAACGCGCGCGCGGAAGGTCTTGGCCTCAGTTGGTTCTAAGAATAGAAATCGGAACAAACGAGAAGTCTACGTTGACAATGCAGCTCACGGAAATCCTGATCAACTTGAGCTCATATTTCTATATCAACGTAAACTTTCAACAAAGTTATGAAAATAAAAAATAGATCAGAACACTTGGAAACACAAACAGGATTTCCAGATGTTTATACCTGTACGTTATAAACATTCGTGTTTATTCCTAAATTTCGAATTTCAAATGACCACCGCCCAAGTCTAGCCGGCGGATCCCACGCCCGCTGAAGCATCTCTTCCCTTTCTTATTAGTCGCCAAAAAAGCTCCGTGTTTCAGTTTGACACTACAGGAATGCCCGATTGCCTGTGCAAAGGGCAATGCCGTTTATGGATTATTGTCTAGACGACTTACGAACACATCTGTGTTATAATGGTTAGTACTTGGTGTAACTTGGTGTTATAGATTGTATTATTTAGTATTGATATAATATACACCATGCAAGTACTTACCGTTATAATGGTATAGGCGCGCGCCCCGAAACCGGATCAAAATCAGTGTCTTTCAACATGAATTTGTCTGTTAAACGTTTAGCCGTTGTTCTACCCATTAGACACGGTTTGGTACTACACTATACACTGGGAGTTTTTCAATCTTATTTTGAGAAAAAGAACTAAATAAAAGGAAAGAAGGAAAAAGAACTCTTGACAGAAAATAATAGAATCCGGCGTTTGAGAATCGAGAATGAGAAAGGAATGATCAGAAAAGAATATAAAACGTGATCAAAGATGGGAGAACTTCCTATAGGGTTGAGTGGTGAATTTAAACCTGACTAACTGAGACACGTGATCTACTCCAGTGTTGATAATCGAGTTGCTCGTGTCCACAAGATAAGCTGTTGTTTTTAGCGACGTGTAATCCAAGATAACAATATTATTACTGGTTAATTTCCATGTTATCTGATACAAAAATAAAGCGTTTATTTGCTTCTATATTATCATAACAAATCTTCTTTGGTAATTGGGATAACAGTAAGTAAGTAAGTAAGTAACCAAAGTCCATTGAGTTGCTAGCTGTATTTTAGTATTAGCAGGAGCCCATTAGGTAGGAGCGTCCATCTCCCATATAGGTTATGTGTAACAGCGCGTTAGATTTTCACGCTTTTTTTAGACTGAGTTTTAGCCAATCAGAACTCACTTCAGTCAGTCTCGCAAAATCAACATGGCGGACGAGGAGAGAAAAAGCAAAGGAAGCTCTTCGAATTCAAGCTATTCAAGTTCAAGTTCGAATTCAAGTTTAGAGTCGTCTGAATCTAGTGAAGGGAGCG
>JAUPMF010075911.1:0-12329 GCA_031471435.1 Stomphia didemon
TCTTTTCAACGCAAAAAATATGCTTTCGGTCTATTTTAAGATTTTTTTATTATCAAATTTGTTTTTTATAGAGTTTAAACTACAAGAATCCGAAGGAAAATTTTTCATGTCATATGCACTTTAATAGTCCACCATTGAATCTTGGGAGCATTTCAGGCCTGCACTTTCACTATAGTTTGTATACTTCTGTATATTTGAACTTTATAGTGTTGTTAACTTACCTTTGTTGCTGCTCTGATGATAATAGAATGGCGTGCTACTAACACATCTATATCGTCGTCATAGCCACCACCAATCACGGTTGCACACGGTATTCCTCTATGTAATGACATTTTTAACACTTCTACGTCGCGGTCAAATAGACCTGAAGGGAGAGCAATAATTTTTACTATAAATTAAATCAGATCATGACAAACCACAGGTAACCCGACATTGATTTGAAATTAGATGCCACAGGTAACCCAAAAATATTTTTGTAACATGAAAAAAAAAATAAAAAAAATAACGTTTGGATTTTACCTTGGTCGGTTAGATTTAGCTTTCCCAATGTATCATCTTTATGTGGATCAACTGCTGCATTGTATAACACTATACCAGGTCTGTAAGTATCCAGTAACCATGACAAATGCATCCTAACTGTATCAATATATTCTTTGTCCTCCATCCCACATGGCAAATCTACATCTAGATCACTGGGTTTTCTTTGAAGAGGAAAGTTTTTATCACAATTGACAGAAAAAGTGAAGACATCTTGGTTACTTTGAAATATAGATGCAGTTCCATCTCCCTAGAAAAATGGGAAAAAATGAATTTGCAAGTACAACAAATATAATATCTTAATAGTAACTAGACGCCATATAGGCATTCAGTCGGGATCATCACTCGCCGAATGACTCAGCAATCCTCGGCAAGTCAATCGGAATTTACGCCGTCAGCAGCAAAGTGCGCCTGTTATATAGTGGCCATCTGTCAATTTGGTGTAGAACGACGACAAAGAAAATTATTTGCATTTTTAGAGTCGAGTCTTTCATACGAAGCCCAAATAATAATAAAACTTATATTGGGTACTTCGATCGCTTTAATAATACTTCATCTCTATATCTCTATATCTCTAACTGCATGTACCTGATGCACATCCAAATCAACGACCATCACCTTGGAGACCATATTATTATCCAAAAGATGCGACGCTGCTATAGCTAAATCATTGAATATGCAGAACCCTGACCCGTGTGATGGATAAGCATGATGGGTACCACCTCCTGTACTACAGGCTAGACCACAATGCAGTGCAATCTTGGCTGTCAGCATGGTACCACCTACATCATCAAAAATATGATGACAGGCTTGAATAATAATTTGGTGTATGTTTTATGTAGAATTACAAATTACTATCAAATATCATACCTACTTCCATTCGACATCGGTTTGCTAATCCATGTGACCACTGAAACCCGGTTCGCTCCATGTCTTCAGGTGATATCGAGCCCCTGAGAAAACTCTGAACATAACCTGGAGTGTGCGTGGTAATCAGGTCATCATAACAAGCCTTAGCTGGCTTTACAACTTGACTTTGAGTCACAATATTCTCGTTTTCAAGATGTTCCATTAATTTGGTAAATTTGGCCATCTTGAATCTGTGGTTTTCTGGCCAGGGACAGCTGTACTCATCGTGATGGACCACAGGTAACCTTGACAACTGTACTGCCCCTGGTAAACAAGCAACTGTTAAGTTGGCCATGGAGTATTTCATAGTATTAAAATTACCTGTCTACTGATATGCGAGACCTTTTGGTCGAAAATTCGTAAGTACTCCATTTTTCTACACAATCACACCTTGGTATATTTGTCTAGCTTGGAGCCCAATTCTATGGAGGCGTGCATTTTTTCGGCACCATAACCTCTGTTTGTTCAACAACAAGCGCTGCAAAAAATTCCCAGACCGAATGTCAGCCATTTTGTTTACGAGCCCGCAGTACTTGTGTACATGTGGATGTTCCCGTCACCAAATGCAAATGATGTGACGTGTCTGTTGGACAAGACGAAAAATTAAACGACAAGTTTTGATTCAGGATTTTCCACTTTTTATCACAAATAATTGATAAAACGAGCACGGAGAGGACATGGGAGGCTTCTTTTCGTCTGTCTTCAGTCGCCTACTGGGCAAGGAAGATGTTCGTATTCTCATGATCGGTCTAGATAACGCGGGAAAGACGACCATTCTGTACAGACTCAAACTCGACGAGGTCGTGTCTACTGTCCCTACACTAGGATTCAACGTGGAGGCTGTCACCTACAAGAATATCAGCTTTACTGTGTGGGATATAGGAGGCCAGGACAAGATAAGGAGCCTATGGAGAGTGTATTTCCAGGGTTGTCAGGGGTTGATTTTCGTTGTGGATAGCGCTGACAAGGAACGAGTAGGCGAAGCTCAGATTGAACTCCAAAAACTGCTCGACGAAGAGGATCTACAGAACGTGATTTTGCTGGTGATTGCTAACAAACAAGACATGGAGCAGTCCATGAGTGCTTCAGAGGTGCGAGAGAAGTTAAAGTTGAATGATATTCGCGGTAGACCTTGGTTTGTGCAGTCGGCGTGTGCTGTGAAGGGACAGGGTTTGTTTGAAGGGCTTGACTGGATGGCCACTCAAATACGACAGCGAAAAACATGGTTTTGATAGCGGTGTACTCCGTAGATCTTGTGAAGATTTCCAATTAGGGTTTTGTACCTATAGCTACATGGCAACAAGGGAAAATACTCCGAGATTTTATTAAAAAAGCACTTGATTATCGATCGACTACATGTACATATAAAGAGGGGTTTGTGTGTTTTATGTACAAGAACGATTGAAATCAGAGTGACAGCCTTTCAAAGCTCTACAATGCATTGTAAGGCTAACCATTCAGGTCAAATGTCAAACTAAATTAACTGCATGTAACAATACTGTCACAATGTTTGGATCCATGTACCAACGATCTCTCAGATGGTTTCTTATATCCAATTTCTATTTAAACTTTAATGCTACTTTATATCATATTACGGACTATATATGACATTTTAAAATTCTCTCAATCTTTGAATTTCAACAACAATAATTTCAATGTACAATGTGGATGTACAAAAATGTAGGTGATAAGGTTATCATGCAGTAAATAAATAAAATATTAATAGAACTTCTTGGAAGTGAAATAATGGACAGTAGAAACCCTTCCCTCTTCACTGCACAATGTGGAAATTTGACCCTTTGTCTTCTTTTGCTGCACTTTATCTTAACTGAGGTCAGTCACAGATAAAAAAATCAAGGTATTTTGTTATCAATCAACCAGACATCTCTTACTTGAGAATGAGATATTGCAGGATGCAGTATGCTAGTTTGTTGTCAATGATAAATAATATAATGAAAGGGTGCAATATAACATTTAAAATTGCTAGGCGACTGCGCAAGTCTCAAGTTTTCATGATCAAACCCATCTACACAAGTAACCAATGCCATAGCCTATAAACACCCAGATATTTAAACCTACTCGTTTAAATCTGCATACTCTTGTTAATATTTTGTTGTAATTAATTTCTAAATTTTTATTGTTTTCTTCATCACAAATAGTGTCTAGAGCAGATCTGGATAGGCACTTAATAAATCCAATTATGATCAAACCCATCTACACAAACAACCAAAACACCATAGCCTATAAACACCCAAACACGTGATCAAACCCATCTACACAAACAACCAATACACCATAGCCTATAAACACCCAAACACGTGATCAAATCCATCTACACAAACAACCAATACACCATAGCCTATAAACACCCAAACACGTGATCAAATCCATCTACACAAACAACCAATACACCATAGCCTATAAACACCCAGACACGTGATCAAACCATCTACATCTGGGGGCTCGTCACGGTTATGAATTCTATTGTGTTCGCATCATGAATTATTCATGTATTCTGTTTTTGCTCCAAGTGTTTTATTTCCTGGAGGGGATGTGGATTTATAGACTACGACACTGTGACAGTGAGACGGCTTGGTCGCGAATAACAAAGGTAACGGCTCAATAGAACAAGTATCAATTGATGTAAAAAAACTCATTTGACTCCACTTATAATTGAATGTGACTCGTGAGTCAGTAGAGAGAAATTAGCTAGATTATATAGATTTGCTTTGGTGACGAAACAGTTTGGCAATATATTCTCAGTGAAATTGTCGTATTGCGCATTATTTTCGTTTTTCAGCTTCATATTCTTATTGGCATTCGGTGAATTTGGTTCTATTGCCAAACTAACTGGAAATGTGACTTTTTACTTCTAGATGTCTTTCGAGTACTATCTGTATCCACCGATACAACACGGTCTCAAGATTATTTATAATATATGACGTCAAAGTTCCAGGAAAACGCTATCGGATATTACGTCGTATACTATTTGCTGTTTATAATGTAATCGTGAGTGTATTCTATTTGTTTCAGACTTAGAAATGGACCCTCGTAAGATTCAGGTTATCGGTCTCAACCCATCGGTAAGCGAGGACCGTGTTCGATTTTATATCCAAGAATTAAGCAACAAAGAGGTAGAAGATGTACAACTTGGAACAAATGGGACTAATGCACTGGTCACATTTGTGGAGTCACAAGGTAAAGTACATCAGTTAACAAAATACTGGAAAATAGAAAGTGATAAGAAACTGTGTTGAACTTCCGTATTTGCCAGCAGTCAGTCATATCTGTGGAATGAGTCATCTGAACCGAGCTATAGGAGGGCGCACTGTTTGTAAATATTGGCTTTCTGATGCTGATTTACGAACCAATCGTCACAATAGATGTTCTCTTTGCCCTTATTTGGAGGCCAATTACTCTCTTCTTGCTATTTCTGGTATTTCTGGTATTTTATTGCGGGAGGTCTCGGGTTCGATTTCAGGCCGGACCAACACTCAGGGTCTTATAATAACTGAGTCTTCAGTCTCGGAAATGGATGTTAAACCGTAGGTCTTGTCTCCCAACGATTATACTAACCTGAACATGGGAGACATGTTAAAGAACCTGTTGAGCTTGTTGTAAAAGAGTAGGGGGATTGTCACCCGGTTCAACATTCACTTTTTTCAGGCTTACAAATTAACGTACTAACCACCCTCAATATTGTAAGCTGCTGCTGAAAAAGTATGCCACCGATTGTGAAGCATTTTGAGCATATGTGGAAATGCGATATATAAATGATATATAAATGTCTTTCAGGGGAGATGCTAGTGATAAAAGGGCACCAAAACCAGTAATGGGACAAAGGAACAAAGGGCAAATTTTGCACCCCTGACACCTCCCCCTAAATCGCCCCTAAACTGACCATGCAGTTTGATTTTAATAATACATTCGCTATAACAGAACTGCTACCATTCTCTGATTCGATTGGTTATTCTGTATAAATATTTCTTCAGACTTTGACAAGATCGGCCAGTTACTCAAGAAGGACAAAAAGGGGATCGAAGGCTGTACTGCGCTTACTTTTGACCCCGTCCCATTCTGCCACTGGATCCAAGTCTCTGGTTTGTCCAGTGCGACCACAGAAGATACGATAAAGTTATACTTTAGAAACGCAAAGAAAGGTTGTGGAGTAGAACCAACGAAGGTAGAACTGCAGCATGGTCTGGGGAAGGCACAGCTGTACTTTGAAGATCACTCAGGTGAAGTATAACGTTAGAAGAAACGTATTTTTAATTCGTTGATAGAGCTGAACAAATCAATGATTTCTCTGCAGTTATTGGCAAACTTTTAGACAAACACCATGAGTTGGATAATGCAGAGTTGGGGATAAAATTGTTCTATCCATTTCTGGGGAAAGCTGAGCAAAAGAAGACGAGAGAGCAAAAAGAGATCGAAGTCAATCCCAACATTATCGCATTCATCAAAGCTGATAAGAGCTATAACAAGAGACTACAGTCGATTCTACACGACAACTCCATCAAGTTGGCATGGCAACCCGGGGAAACCTCTGCACAGATTATAAATTTCAATGAAGATTGTAGTTTTGGTGTCTGGAGCCAACGAGTTATTACTTTATTGGAGTTCTTCGATCAATTTGGACACAAAGTGATGAACGTGGATGCCCCACTGTGGGAAGTGGTCGATGAAGCTCTACCTCAAGCCCTCGACAGTAAAAAGGTCAAGATGGTGCCGGACGCTAAAACGAGCTCCGTCGCCATTACTGGGAAAAGGCATGTTGTTGAACAACTTGCAGAACAAGTTAAGACATCTATCGAGACAGTTAAGGGCATTAGTAAGTCGGCCGAAACCCACGTCCAAGAAGGTATACAAAGGCATGTTGTGGAACAACTTGCAGAACAAGTCAAGCCATCTATCGAGGCAGTTAAGGGAGTTAAGGGCATTAGTAAGTTGGCCGAAACCCACGTCCAAGAAGGTATACAAAGCCAACATTTAGCACTTCTACAGATTTGCGACTTTATTAGTCCTTTCCAACAAAGATGTCGACATGTTCAAATGGATATCGATGAAAGAAATGGCAAGGTGACCATAGAAAGTCCAAGAAACATGATTGATGAAATAAAAGTCGAGCTACTCGAGTTCTCAAGCAAAATAGATAAAGAGGTGGTGACAGTTCCACTGGGCATCGTTAAAGTTTTACAGTCTCAGAGAGGAAGTGAATACCTAAGAAATGCCCTAAAACAGCAACACATATCAGCTGTGGTATTTCATCAAAGCAGACCAAACAAAAATGAGTCTACTGTTTTTGGAGTTGACAACATACACTCCACGAAGGCTGCAGAACTCGTCTTATCATTGACAAAAGAAGAAAAACTCCCCCTTCGAAATGAAAACATGACGGTGCTGAAATCTAAGAAATGGAAAGAATTTGTGTCTCTTCAAGAAAATGACCACGTTGTTGATATTTCTCTTGAAGCTTCCCTGCAAACATTATTGATAAGCGGCATTAAGGAGGACGTGGCAAAGTGCTACAGGAACGTAGAAGACGAGCTTGACAGAAACACCATCTTACATGATTCTGTCTACATAGGAGATGGTCAGACAACATTTCTTTCCAGTGTATGGAAAGACAAATTACAGAAACTTCAAAACGAGATGAAAGGTTTCTCTCTGAGTATAGAAGTAAATAGAAAGGATGGCAAGGTAATTATTTCTGGCACAAGAATTGGCATTGAAAATGCCAAGAAAACTTTGATAGACTGGAAAAACAAAATTTGCTATGAAGAAGTCAAAGTTGATAAACCGGGGATGAAAAAGTTTTTGAAATCAAGTCAAGGTCGAACTTACATTGAAGGATTGGAAAAGAAACACCAGTGCATCGTTGAGTTGGTCGAAGGATTAAGCAAGCAATTCGTAACGGACCAATCGACGAGCTTTGATGGCGACAGTTATACGACAGGTGAAGGAAAGAAGGTCATCGTTAGTCAGGGAGATCTCACGGAGCAGCGTGTTGATGTGATTGTTAATGCTGCTAACGGCGAGTTACAGCACACCAAGGGTTTGGCCGGCGCTATCGTCCGTGCAGGCGGGCAAGAGATCCAAGATGAATGTAATTCCTACTTAATGACTTATGGCTCTCTTGCTACTGGTCAAGTAATGGAAACAGGTCCTGGTAATCTGCCTTGTGAGCGAATCATCCATGCAGTAGGTCCTCGATGGCATAGTACAAAGAAGAAAGAATTGGCAGAACAACAGCTTAAATCAGCAATCCTGAACTGCCTTGAACATGCTAAAGATTTCAAGTCCATAGCGATCCCAGCAGTCAGCTCGGGTATATTTGGTTTTCCACGAGACCTGTGTGCAACCATTCTCATTCAGACAGCTTTGGATTTTTTGGAGGAAAATACTGAATGTAATCTCTCAGAGGTTCGCTTTACAAACATTGATGACGAGACAGTTATTGTGTTCAGAAATGAGATGCATAACAAATTTGGCGGAGAATCAAGTCTCCAGGACAGTAACATGAATACGGCTGCTGTGCCCGTAAAACCGGAATTGCCCCGCGCAAAACCAAAGACAAAACGGTCATCTGAAGCGCAAACCAAACCAGATGAGTCGAAAGAGAACGACGTGATGCCCAGAAGTATTTCTATCTCTGTGAAGGTTGGAGACATTTCCCTGGAAAAAGTAAGCCAAGAAATAAGCTGATGTGTGTTATATCTTTGCTCTGAATAGATTCGGATTATCAGGACTGAACGAATTCGTACTTTTATTATTTTTATTGGTAATTGTTTTGTTCTTTAGATAAATTAAAAGGTTCAATTTTATCTCATTTAGGCTGATATTCTTGTAAATACAACTGGAGAAGAGTTAAATCTAAGTGGCAATCCTTGTGGCAAAGCCTTCAGTAAAGTCGCTGGACCAACGCTTCAGCAGCTATGCAACAGCATCGCGCCAGTGCAGGTCGGTCACATTGGCGTCACGCAGTCTGCAGGGGGGCTGAAGTGTAATCACGTGATTCACGTGGTAGGAGCTAAATGGAACGGAGGGAAAGGGAAAAAAGTACGTAGCACTTAAATCTCTAGTCTATATATTAACATTTATGGACTTAATGTCTAATGTCCGATGATCAGTGTTCTATCCATCGACCTGTTTCAGGCTCAAAGTGTTTAGGTGGCCGACACTCGCGGCGCGGACGAGAGGCCTGTGTTTGCCGAGGTGTTAACTGTTAACACATTTTGAGTTGTGATTTCGTTGATACTAAGTAAACTGATCTAGAGCCGCTTATTGGATCAATTGTGGTTTTTATGTGAGATCGAAAAAGAGCAAAAGAATTCTTCAAACCTTGAGAACGCCTAAATAATTTTTTTTATTACGAGGAAAAATGTGAAATTGGAATATTTATTATGCTTGCTAAAATTTGCAAGAACATTTGCTTTGGTTAATGTAGTTGCACAATAAAACAAGTCAATGTGTTAACATCTATCTTATATTGATGTAGGTACTCCGCAAAATTCTTCAACAATGTCTGAATGAAGCCGATAGGAAAGAGGCAGTATCTATTGGTATCCCCGCGATTGGTACTGGTGTGTTAGGGTTCCCACGAGATGTCGTTGCTCGGGTGTCCTTTGAAGAAACAACTATGTTCAGGTATATTGATAAAAGTGGCCACATAAAATAATATACCTCAAATAGATTATTTTTAGAGAAAGTGAATGTATATACTTCACAGTACTATAGATATATACATGTATACCCTCATCACCGAAATGATTATATTGTATGAATTGTATAGCCAGAAGACCCCTGGTTCTACTGTCAAAGAAGTCATTTTCGTCGTCTACCCAAAGGATCAGCCGACCGTGCAAGCCTTTCTACACGAAAAACAGAAGATGGATGACGGCATCAGCGTCAATAAAGCACCGAGCATGCGCACTCCGAGCACAAAGCCGCCTGAGAGATCGAGACCAGCCCCACAAAAGCCAACTGCTCCAATTAAAAAAGAAAAGAAGGAGAAACGTGTTGAGATGCAAGTTAAAAAGCTGTGTGTCCAAATTGAGCAAGGCAATATTGTCCACGAAACAACAGACGCTTTAGCCACGAATTATAAGGGAGCGGCATGGTCGGCGATTTCAAAGGCAAGTAAACAGCGTTATGCATTGACTGGTAAGCCTGTGGTCCACAAACGAGACGACTCTTTACTAAAAGTGAAAGAATTGGTTATCAGCTACAAATCAACCAAAAATAGCTCTGACGTTAAAAAGATAGTCACTGACTGCCTGAAGGCTGCAGAAAAGCACAAAACTATTCAGAGTATCTCCTTACCAGCCATAGGCACGGGAGGAGATCTTGCTGCGAACGCCTGCGCGAAGTCCATGTTAGCAGCGGTACATACCTTTTCAAAAACTAACCCAAAGTCAGTACGCCAGGTGAGAATTATCGTTTTCCAAGAGCAAATGTTTCAAGATTTCAAATCCGAAATGGGAGAATTTGTTCAAAGAAGCTCTAGATTTTCGAAGTTTGTTTCCGCATCCAAGACTGAATTAAGGAAAGTATTTCGTCGCAAAAAAGCCGGGTTAGAAGAGCAAATAGAGCACGAAACGGCGATGTCTATTGGTGTATACAGTGGCAGCGGTAGCGACTTGAAATCTGCAGTAAGAGCATTCAAGGAGACAATGAGTGAGAAATGCATACAGAATGTCATTGCTAAGGAAGCAATATCGTACATGGATGACGAACAGTTGCACACATTGCATTCTTTAGAACGCCGTTTGGGTTGTAGAATCACCGTAGAGTTAAAAATGGGTCGTATCGCTGTTGAAGGACTCACAGAGGATGTCCTAGAAGTAGTAAACCTGGTCCACAATATGATTGTCCAGATCGTCGAGAGAAATCATGAACGTACGAAAGCTGAAAACATTGCCAAAGATACCGAGTGGCAGTACAAGGCTGCTAGTGGGTTTTCGCCCTACAGTATGGAAGCAAACTATAAGATCGAAACAGCGTTCGCCAACAAGGAAGAAACTGTCATCTTCGTGGAAGACGGTGAAGAATGCGTGATTGACTTTGGAAGAATGGAGGAGAAGATTACGAAAGAAGGCGTTTATATTGTAACAAATGTAAAACGGAGAGACCTATGTTTAGGTATGTCGGTTGATAATAAGTTGTGTTGAATTAATCTAGATATCTTGTATTATCTGACAATAATGTAGGTGAATCAACATGAATGTAAACATGAAGGGACAGCTGGTTCAGACGGGACTGATATAGAAGTGTGACATGTTCTTTTTTATTTACAGATAGAATCGGTTTGCCGAATAACTGGGATGAGCAGCCAACATGCAGAGATGGTGTCGAGAAAGCGGTTCATCTTGTCGATATAGTACAGAACTCCGATGAATACACTGGAGTCAGTGGGTATTTCAACACAACCAGCCAAGCTCTTACGATTGTCGGGATAAAGCGAATCCAGAATCCCGAGCAGTACAAGATCTATTCCATTAGAAAACAGAAAATGGACGACAAATCAGGGAGTAATGAAAGGAGGCTGTTCCACGGGACGGCTGCTGAAAGCTGTGAGAGCATCAACCAGACGGGATTTAACAGAAATTATAGCGGGAAAAATGGTTTGTACATCATTGCATTACTGTCTTTTACGGCTTGCAATTAGTATCGTCCTTCTGCTAGCAGCACCAGCCCGTGAAGGAATTGGAAAGAAAAAAAAACGTTACTTCACCGAAGAAATGACTCCTTCCCCGATGAAAACGTCCTCTTTTCTCCCCTAAGAAATAACCCCTCTTCGGAAAAAAGTCCTCTCCTAAAAAAAAAAAACCTTCTTCAAAGAAACGATCCTCCCCGAAATAAAACGTCTCTTCCCCGAAATAGCAAAGCCTAGTTTCTTTAAGGCCGATTTTTATGTTACAATAGTTTTCATTATTTATAATTGGAATGCAATATTACCTTTCAGCTACTATGTACGGGTTAGGAGTTTACTTCGCTGTGAATGCCAGCTATTCTGCACAATCTACCTATTCACCACCCGACCCGAATGGCCTTCGGTACATGTACCTATCCCGGGTACTTACAGGGAAATATACTGAAGGGAAAGAGAATATGAAAGTACCTCCTGCTAAAAACGCTCGCCACCCGAATGACACGTACGATACAGTCGTGAATGATATCTCCAATCCTGCTATCTTTGTGGTATTTTACGACGGTCAGGCCTACCCCGATTACCTCATAACCTTTAGGTAGGCGCCTTTGCCAAAACATATATCTGTCGCTCGACTAATTGTTTTAGATGACTGGGGGTCATGATATAATATGGTGAGCAGGAGTTGTACAAGTGATAGTATGTAACCTAGTTTACAAAACATTAAGTATAGGTAATGCCCTCGTCGTCGACCAATCGTCGACCAATCAGAATTCAGTAATTTCGCCCTCTGTTGTATAAGCATTGATATCAGTGTGATACAGCCGTGAATAAAACCATACCTCGTATTGTCCAATCAAACTCCTCGTTAGAAATTGCTCGGACCAATCAGAATCATTGTTATATTTTGACCGTGACGACGCGCGCGCGTTTTTGTTTCCCGCCTTTTAGCGATTTGAACCATTTGAAAGTACAACACTAGAAGATCAGAAAATGGCTGTTTCAAGTTCAATTGATTCCTCAAATGTGCTGATATCAATACTTAATGTGTGGTAAACAAATTATGACATATTAAGATCATGATGTGGTTTATATTCGCTCGTTATTAATTCCATATAACTCACTGGCTTTTGGACTCGCTCGTTCGTGATATGGCATTAAACACGAAGACGCACTATAAAAGGGAGGTACCTAAGGTAAGATCGTTGGAGCTGTCACTCATTCAGCCTCATGA
>JAUPMF010075944.1:0-12316 GCA_031471435.1 Stomphia didemon
AATATAAAGAAGAACACAAGCGATTGAACTCAACAACAATCCTTTAATCTATATGTCGAGAACACACGAGGTACGCTCCGACCGCAAAGCCTCATGGGAAGAACTATACATGAATCACTTATTATTCATCAACAAATATAATCAAAAGTTTGAGCGCCATTTTAATAATACCACGATGAGGGGGATTAATAATAATCAGGGACGACGTATAGCACACGTGACTACCAGATCAGTTTATTGGAGCAGTACAAAGAGCATTTTCAGATAACTACTCGTATCTTTTATTTGTATATTTATATATAACAGGTAAAATTCCAAAAATGTAATGAAAAATGTGTCTGTCATGCCAAACCTATTAATAAAATTATTAATTATATCAAAACGATATTAAATATGAATAATAGCATTCAAAGTTTAATCATCCTACATAGTGTATATTTTAATCTAAGAAGTTTTCATATTCTGTACAATTGTACTGTATTTAAATTATTATTTTTTAATTGAAAAGTTAGATTTTGGTGTTGTTATATGCATTACATGGACAATGTATTGTCAAGCCAACATTTTCCAAGGGACAATAAGTTATTAAATTATTTCAGTAAAAAAATGGATAAAAATTGCATTTATTAAAATCCTACATATAATTGATTATACTTTTCACTTACTGCAGTTAATGCAACGTGATTGAAGACTAGCTGTCCTTTAAAAATGTAATAAGCTTACATTTCAACTTTTTCTAATATATATTGCATTTCACACTGTACTGTGAGCATATACCTATAATATATATAGCTACAGTATTATCTAATTATAAATATAAAAAAGTCTTGGTTAGCAAATAACAATAATTTATACTTATAGAATATCACATAGTATTATCACTTAGTGATTTATTTGCCATACTGTAGCATTATTGTTCTCTTGTTCCAAGTTGTTTTACATTATAATATTCATTCTTAATTCACAGATCAGATTTTAAAACAGATTCATTTGTATATCCAACAATTCGAGTTCAATATATTTATGGACATTTATATGAATCCATCCACTGGAATTCTTGCATTGCTCCAAGATGTAAAAATATTACGCTAATTGCTGATAATACATGCATTATCTGATGACTGTTACCAATGACATCTAACTTCCCTGGAAACCATTTCTCTGGAACTCTTGCAATATTGATAAGGGCACCAACACCGGCAAACAAGTCCATTAACAAGCAATATGATAATGCTTCATCACTTCCACAGCCATAACCCAAGTACTTGAGAGTCAGACGCACACACAAAAACATGTATCTCATTACACCAAAGACAGCAAGTGGAAAAAATCTATCTTTTGGAGTAGGTGCAGTGATGATATAAGATAGAGAAATACAGGAGATTATCATGTATGTTATAACAGATAAATTACTCCAAATAGGAAAACAGTATAATGTTGACCTGATTCCACACAGTGCTCCAAACGCATTGACTATCCAAATGCCACACATGTCGAAGCTTAACAAATTGTTGTAGGTATTAAGACCATTATGATGGCACATGAAAAGGTGGTAAACTAAACTTGCAAAAAATGGTATTATACATGAGAAGTAGTGGAATGAGAACCAGAAAAGATTCCTCAGACATGCATCTGGAGCTGTGATAGGAATTAAAACCATGTACAGAATACAGGGAATACCTGCAAAAATAACATTACAGAACACAAAAAATTAATAACATCGTTGATTTTGAGATGATTTTCAAGAATATGTTACAAGTACTAATAATATACATGAAAAAATTATCGATGCTGATTGGCTGAGAGCAGTGCTGTTTTTAGGAAAACAGTGCAGAAAAAAGGAAATTCAGTGCAGAAAAAAGGAAATTCAGTGCAAATTACAAAACAAAAAAAATAATATTTATTTATACTGGTTCTCGTTCGATTTTTTTATTTTTTATTTTTAATGCTTGAATTTTTCCATGTATATTATTAAAAGGAAATCACATTGGTTTCTCGTTCAATTCTAGATAAATTTGAACTTGTGAATTTTCGAAGAGCCTCAATAGCGTTCCACGTAGTTACTATAAATAGACCAAAACTCAGACAAACAAACCAAAATTGAATCTCAAGGGATTCGTAAAGATCTGATTTCTTTTGTTGTAAATGCAAGAATGCTAAGAATAAATTAAAAAACTCAGACAAACACGAACACTGACGTCATCTGCGCGCTTCGCTATTGCACTTGCACTTTGGGCTCGTGCAATTTTTGTACTCTTTGAAAATTCACTTGTTTAAATTTTTCCCTATAGATAATTGGAAATATAATTTGATAGACAAAATGAATAATAATATTTTATTATATTTGAAAATAGTTTTGTACATTTTTTATAAATCAGAATAATGTACAAATGTACTGGGTGAATTACACCAGGCCTTTTTGGAAATGCATCAATAAACTGAAGTACAACTGGTATGACACGATACTGTACTGCATTGTCTGCATTGTTTTTGGAAACTATAATTATACACTTACTTTCTTTGTGTATGATAATAACAATGTGTATTATTGTATTTCTTTTATGAAATAAACCACTATATAGCAGTGGGAAGATGCAAATTTTAAACAAACCTGCTGAACTATACATGTCATGTATTTAGGATTTTATATCAATCTATAATTTATGAGCAAGGTTTATATAATTTGCAGCAGAGCCGTGAATCGAACACGAAAATTGTACCTGCTACAAAGCTTTGCTTATTTTAAACTGTGGTCTGGTGGCTTTCAAATTGTCCAATGATTTCAGATCAAAATGAAACATATATTATGCAGCTTCCCACATCGTGTGGAATAAACGATGTTATACTATCCTTTGAACGGACAAATCCAATATATATCAGCGAGGAGATCGCGAAATATCAGTTTCAAATAATTGAGCATTTGTGATTTTGAAGCCAAAAATTAAGCCAATAAATTATTATATTAACATTGTGAATACTGATAATCGATAATGTATATCATGATACATATATAGTCAAGGACAAATATAAAATACCAATGCTAACCATGGAAACTTGATAAATACTCAAGAATTCTCTTAGACTCACTTACCATGGGTATAAATGTTAACTGATTCATTGTGCAGATAAGTGAGACTGTCCAGGCATTCGCTCGTCGTCAAATTACATCGGTAACCGCTCAAAACAAATTGATTGAATTGCAGCCATGACGGGCAAAAATGAATGGAGCACAATCTCTGTGGTGTCTTATTCTCTTTGATTTCCGCGTCGCTATCATCAGCATACACTGAAGGTTTAATAATTCTCTTGAGGACCATGATTGAAGTGTTCGCACCTGCAGATTGTCAGGTGAAATGGTTAACTTGTGGCTCATTATGGATGTCAACAGACAACAAACTGTTTATTGCAAGGCGTTCCGCACGTCACACTCACTAGGTTCCAGACCTCCTCACCAACTATTTATTTTTTGCTTTTCCAAGGCGCAGGGTATCCTGGGTAGAATCCAATATGGCCGCGACCAAAACGCACAGTGATGCTGAAAAAAAAATACCTCCTTGGGCTAGAGGAGAAGAGCTCAGAAACGTAGAAAAAGATGTTCTTATTCCCAAGATAGTCAGAAAGATATCAAGAGAAAAATGCAAAACTTACGTTGACGGTAAATATTTATTTGGCATAATGTGGGGATAATGTTGTTGGGTTATTTCCAAGTGTACTTTTATTGGATTTTATGCAATATCTTATTTTATTTGGAAAAACAGATTTCACAAATTGCTGCAAAGGTCGAACGGTATCAATGGTTTGGTCGTGCAGGCAACAGAACCGAGAGATGCAAGACTGTCTGAGGAAATAGTAAGCCTATTAAAAGTAATGGTGTCATATCCATCTTGTATAAAGCCATGGATTTCCTTTGTGATGTACTTGATTAGGAACTCAAGTGCTATTTTTAAACAGGAAACTAGATTACAATAACAGAACCAGAAACCACTAACCTTTATTTCACACAATGATTCATGATTGGACCACCAGATTTGTGTGGTAGAATCCCAACCATGATTTATTCATTGCAAAGTTCCCTGATCATCAATAAATCAAATAGTCTACATAGACAAAAAGTTTGTATATCAAGTAATTTTAATCTAAACATTTGTAATATTCATAATCTTTTTTTGTTTCAGTTTCAAAGACGAGAGTGTGATTGAAGAGGCAAGAATTCAATATTTACATCAACGGGAAGAATTTCAAAGTAAATATGTCACAAGTGGAGAAAAGAATTCATTCAAGAAGAAAGAATCGACCACATTCTAGCACCATGTTTGGGTTGTCAGAATAGGAGAAAGTTGATGATATTAATAAAACACTGTTCTGCATTTCATCCCATACACACAGTCTTTCTCAGCTATTCCTAGTGTTGAATCATTACATTCTTTTCAATTGTATTCATAATCAAGGGTTACAAGTGAAAATAGATGAAAATGTAGGTATGTACAGTAGTCACACATGTTGTAAAATATAAGAAAGAGTTACCGAAGTAGGCTGGATTAAATGAGATGGAAAAATATATTTAGAAACCTGTAAATTGTTTATCTTTGTTTCAGTTCTTCTTTTGTATGTTCCTGTTATTAATATGTAATGATATGTAGGAATAGATTCAATGCTGTTCATTGTTATCTTCATCCTGAGGTATACTGTCTTGTCTAGGGTATTTATTTCTTAACCATAACAAACCAACTGGTAGGGGTAGCCACAAATGGTACAATCTCAGAGTTGTTACATGAGTCATCACTGGCTGCCTCTTGGAGTTCAGAGAAAGTGCAGCTCCTGAATGGGAAGTGCAAAACTGAATAAGTCCAAAACTAGTGCTTCTTCCCATGTGCTGTATAATTACTAAGTAACAATGATGATTTGCTGTGTTATGGGGCAGAACAATATACTAGACAAGTGCCAATGACTAAAAACTTTAAATCTGTGGATCTTATTTTAGTATGTTGCTATTTAATTTAAAAGTAATTCGATCCAAATGTTTTTAGTGTTTGCATGTACTCTAGTTAGGCATGTAGTGTGTATTGTAAATCATCATTACCTTGAGCCTTTGAACACTTGTTGCACTGGGGAAAGAATTGCTGTTTTTCCCCAGGCTTGACAATTTTGTTAGGTGGAATGTGGTCACCTACAAATGCAGTCCACCTTTTTCGACCACATGTGTGGCAACCATACTTTCTTCCTGCATGTATAAACACATAAACAGGGTGAACTCTAAAATATACTTTTAAAATGTACATTAAAAAAATATAAATATTTATATATAATAAAGGAGTGACTCATTATGCACGAAGCACCTACAGGCCCATGGGAGGAGGGGTTTCCAAGGGCACCATGCCCCCACACCCCTCTAGAAAATAATGCGTCCTGCAGATTGACACATGTTTGTTAGTGGGAATATATTGCAGACAAAACCCAGCAATGTGCCTGACCAATATTCAAACATAATTTATACCTTAAATACACCTGCAATTTCGAGCTCTTTGAAAAATCACTCGTTCAAATTTATCCTGAATTGCACTCGAAACCAATATGATTTCCTTTTAATAATATACATTAAAAAAATGATTGAAAATTTGAAAAGAATCAAATTGAAAAAAAAAAAAAAAAATTTTAACAAGAACCCGAACTCGTATAAATGCATAATAATTTTTTTCTTTTTCGTTTTGTAATTTGCACTGAATTTCCTTTTTTCTGCACTGTGTTTCCTAAAAACAGCACTGCTCTCGGCCAATCAGCATCGAGAAATTTTTTCATGTATATTATTAGGCAAGTATTAAACTATATGGTACAAACCTAATTTTGCCAATTTTTGTCTGGCAGCATCTGATGCAAATAATCGACTAGGAGCTGGTAGAGAAATCCTAGCAAATGCCCCAGGATGTATCAAACTGCTGGGTAGAACTGAGCGAAAACGACCCCCAAGAACCTTGAATACGACCATACTCGCAACGGCATAGCCAAGCAAGTCATACCGACTGTAACTGAACTGCAATGGAGCAATCACTGAGTCTTCCTTGTCCGAATCAAAAGCTAAGTATGAGGCTGCTTTGGGAGCGTTAACATATAATAAAAATACTACCGATGCCAGAGAGCCTGAGAACGCCACGGAAAGGCCTCCGATGACAGGTGCAAGTAAACGTTTATTGCTAGTTATTCCAAGTGGACGAAAAATAACTTTTTGTAAATATCCAATGCTGAGAGGAAAAACAACGCCGCCTAATATTATTGCTCCAGTCACATCACAAACCCTCACTGGTTTTCCATTTTTAACACTCTTGTGGTTGAGTTTATGAAGTATTTCTCGTAACTTTTCACGTAAACTTTCCCAAACTTTGTATAAATTGTCCGCCATTTTGAAGTGTTGTGTGGTCACGGGATCCCTGTGCAGTGAATTCGGAAATAAGAATTACTCACCACAGGTATCCCGTTCTAAAACACAATTTTGCGAAATATGATCTCTCGATCCCAAGGGAATAAAATAACAAAGACGTTTACGTTTCCTTGGTGATAAAAGAAAAAGGTCAATTATTTTCCAGACGTAGGATCGAGAAAGACGCAGGCTGATTTCGTTTATAAACTGTGATGATAATCTCTTGCTAGAATATCAACTAGATATGCCAGAGACGGACAACGCCAGGGCATTTATTCGCCCCAAACCATTACCGGTACCTACTCACCGTGGGCTTAAAATCACGGCTAGGAACTCTAAGATCTACACATGCGAAATGCCAACAAGAAAGCAAGTTGCTCAAGATAATTATGCTCGTCGTAAGAACCAGTTGACCAGATGTGGATACAGTTCTGTGAACTACAAGCCGTACCAATCCATCGGCGAAGTTGTGCTCGACGACAAGAAACTGATCTTGTCTGCATTGGGACAGGACGCCGACCCAATCACCCAGGTATTAAGACGCTGTTTATAAATATTTATAACTGTTTGTGTATTTTAATTAAATACCTAGATTACTCTGATATGATGGCCATTACTGCAGTTTATATTTGTTGATTTCTGATGAGAAGTTGGGCTGGAGCGTGGTTTGTAGTGTTTGTTTACCTGATGCAATCCTATACATTTAGTAGTATTGTTAGTACCTTGCGCGTTTAGTCTTCAATTGTACAAAAAACTAAATTCATTAACATGCGTTATTCTATTAGTTATTATGCCGTTTAGTTTCACGTGTTTTCCCAGTTATTGCAGCTGATTTAACTTAAGCGTAAATAGCAGCCTGGTTGCTTTGTTAACTGGCAGTATGCAAGCACTACAGATTGTATTACACGGCCGGGCCAGAAATTTCTGACATTTACTTCTGATAAAAGCTAATGCTGATATCAATATTCTTTGAAAGGAGCTGGTTCGTTTCATATACTAATGTTTCACTCACTCACTCAGGTGTTAGCAAGCTCGATATCCAATAATAATATTTAAGGGGTTGAAGTTCGTATACCGTATACGTCGGTCCATGTCCATATTTCGATGTTAGAGTCGATACGGTTCGATAGCAGAGAAAGCAATAAATGATCTTTCGCTGTGTTTCAGAGCCATTATAGGTCAGATTCTTCTTCGAGTGATTCAGAGTCACAAGACGAGTTGACGCACTTCAAAAGTGCGCTGGCCAAGGTGAGTTATTTCGTCTGCTCAGTCAGTCCAGTTTCCAGTAGAACCTCTTTTCACTTTTCATTTCTTTTCATATGTAGGATCAGCTACAACCCTCTGTGCCGGCTCAAGCATCAAGCTACAAGCCAAAGCGTGTCAATGACATCAGAGCGCAAGTCAACAAAGGAAGGTAATGTATTTATATCCGCACTTTAGCTTATACTCTGGATCCACATAATTAGTATAAGTGTGATATATACAACAGCAATTGGTCCGTTCCACCTTTTCACACAGAAAAATGATAAATGCTGTCAAACTCGGTTTTGGGTTGCATCGAATCGTAAAAGAAGAGCAAGAGCGAAAGGTACGTGATGGCGTAACGACATATAAATAATATGAACTGAATAAGTCATACATTTGTCCGATGTCCTTCTTAGCAAGCAAAGGCAGACAAAGAACGACGCAAGAAAGAAGATGCTGCGAAAAGCGAGATGAAACCTCCATTGTCAGACGACGGAGAGAATTCTGACGACGACTTGGACGACGAATTGAAAAGGTAACGTCAATGTTGGTAGGGAAGTACAATTATTATTATTATTATTATATAGTTATTATTATATAGTTATTATATAGTTATTATATAGTTATTATATAGTTATTATATAGTTATTATATAGTTATTATATAGTTATTATATAGTTATTATTATATAGTTATTATTATTTAGTTATTATTATTATCATGCTTATAGTTTGATGATTCCGCTTTCGCCACCCAGCCCAACACTGAACATGGATCGAAGGTAAACATCTCAATGATCATAGTTAATAGTTAATATTAACTATGCAATGATGAATGGTAAACATCTCAATGATCATAGTTAATAGTTAATATTAACTATGCAATTATGAATGGTAAACATCTCAATCAACACTAAACACTCAGTTATGTTTTGTTGATTGCTGCCAATGCCTGATATATGCGTTTATTCGATAGTGATTCTATCGACACACCTGACAGTTCTAGTTCGACTACCAGCAGTCAACGATGGAGAAAACTGGGTAAGAAACCCACGTGGTCAGTTGATTTAACGACTGGTGTACTTAGACTACTACTTTCTGTATGCTCACGTATATTCACCGGCTTATATTGACCTCAGGACAATATAAGTGAGCAGTAGTAGAAGTAGTAGCCTGTACTTACATGATAACGATCTATTGGCAGGCTCGACAGTCAGCGGTGCAGCACATGGTCGAGCTGTCGCTCCTACAGTACATATCACCGGCAGCCAATCACCGCCAAGCTCGCCCAAAGACTTTGAACACAGTCGGTGAGTCCCTCGGCGATAACTAGGAAGCATCAATTGTTGGCAGTTATTCCCCTTGATAAGTTGCGATTATCTGAAATGATTTTTGTTTCAATTCTTCTGTCAGTTCTTCAGACGGCTTCATATCGGGCCGTCAAAAAGTGGCCAGTGCACCCCCTGCCGGTCACAGAAGTTTTTTGGTTCCTAATGAGTCGGCCAAGTCTACCTCATCCCGAATCAGCCGTCGGTCTAGAAAGCAGCGAAGTCCTCGACCCTACTCACCAGTCTACTCTAACATCAACTATAACGACAGCACAGACAGGTGTGGGATTGTAAAATATATACATGCGCACTGAACCTGACTCGTTCTCAGTCTCGTATTCCAAGTCAGCATGTCTCGTTATGGAACACCGCTGTCTTTAGCCTATGTTATAGAATTCCCTCTCAACTCCAACAATCACCAACATTTCTTTTATTTCTTTACTTTCCAACAATGAAGTTCTACGAAGAGTTCCGACCGTACAATGGTGACGGGGTATTCTGCAACTATACTCCCATTAATAATAATCACCCTACAACGAGCAGAACGAAAATGAACTTCTGTCCAATCATTTTAGTGATTATTTCCAGGCGTCTTGGTTGACTAACAGTTGCAGTGTGTTTTCCCCCTCAGAGTTGACGTGTACCGTCAGTTATGTGCGTTGCTCTGGATACTCGAGGCAATGTCACAGGACCAGCAGCCTGCCGTTATGCCACCAATCACGAGCTGCTGGAAACTGAAGTGAGTTTATATAATAGATCTTCACAAGCGCGCGATCTGATTGGTCAATAGCTATGACTTTGTGAGAGTACAGATCATAGAAGTGACGTCAAAACCATGATCTCTTTCAAATAGACGTCAACGTGAAAATTTTTTCAGGAAAAATGGCTGCTGATTCTCCACATTTTACACTCCATTTTTTCGTTCAGGCTTTTGAATGAAGACCCAAGATTTATAAGGCGAAGGGCAGAGAAAGACAAAGTAACCGAGAAAGACTGGACGCTATTCAAACAAGATCCTAATCGATTTACACAGGTACTTAATTTGATCTAAGTACTGAGTCAGGTGAACACTGCCACTCGATATTTGATGATGGTTCTGGAGGGGAGGATGAAGATTGTCACTCAATATTTGATAATGGTAGGGGAGGGCAGGGAGAAGATTGTCACTGATTCTTATTGCTTTCTAGAGAACAACTAGTAGACGAGGAACAAGACGTATTTCTATTCATCCAAATTTCCTGCAGCGATTTTCAAACACCGCCAGCTCTGGTTCCAATCCCACTCGACCGAATGTCCCACTTATAAAGCTCCCCCAGGGTGATACCCCTCAGTCAGTGCGAGCCAGCGGCAATGACAGCATGTTAGGGGAAACAGTTACTCCACCAAATGTGGATCCTGATGCTCTTTGCCAACGGAATGGCGAAGAAACATGTGCCAACAAAACTTCAGAGTCTAAACATGGTAATCAGCTGGTACATGTGAATTCATTTCTCGTGGAATGCTTTGTCTGCATGATATGAATATATACAGTAGTGATTTAGTTGATTATGAACTGATCTTTTGCTTTCTTAGCAGTGGAAGATGCAGCCTTGGTTACACCCCACGAGCCAGCAATACGAGCGGTCAGCGCGCTTACGGAGTCCCAGTCTCCACCTGTCAATGGCTCCCCGGCAGAGAGAAAAAACAAATTACTAAGACAGAAGTCATTCACTGTGACGACTGTCTATACCCCACCAGCTAATGCTAGTCGAGCCATACAGAAGATTCGTGCTAAAAATCGAGCTGCAAAAGCGTTCAAGAGCTCGTTGTCTGTGAGTAATACAGTGCTGGCTAGTCATGGAACTGGTAACAATAGTGTTTTCAAGAAAGCATTATTTGGTCACGTTATTAATTAAAAATTTGGCTAAATAATTATTTTTCAAGCAAAAAGAACTTGACAAACTCTCGGTACCGCAGGACGATCAACAGAGCAGAAAAGATTCGCGCGTCAGTGCCTGGGTACAAGCGACAGGTGAGTCACGTGATGTACAAGCTGCTGATAATCTGGTAGTGTTTTATATGTGTCACCCCCAAAAGTTGTTTGTTTGTTTGTTTGTTATACTTGTTAGAACTCGGTATCCCGCACCGAACAAAATTATGTGTTTCTCCATTCCTGTGAACAAATATTTTATGTGTTCTTATCTTTTTTTTTTTTCAGGTGTTATAACTGCCAAAAGGTAAGAAGGTTTTCTCCAACTGTTAATTTCTGTTTTGTCAAATATCCGGATGATCATGGTCAGTTCTTATTGTTGAATTGTATTCAGGTTTGCCACGGCTGCCATTGCTGCGTTCGGTACCATCACACTTGACCAGCATGTAGATAAAGTACCGACCCAAATGAAGTCAAAGTTTGAAGAGGTTGCGGAAGAAAAAGCCTTGGTTCTACACGACAACCTTGAAGTCAGAGACAGGTTTGTTTCTTTCCTGTTCTGACGTGTATAGAGCAAGCAACTAAACTGACAATCACCTGTTTTTCTAGAAATCGTTTACAGATTCTAGAGCGCAAGTTGATGTGTTTGGAGATGTTTAATAACATGTACAAAGCGCTGGATAAAATGCGATTAAAAAGCGTGCTACTGGACGACGAGACCAACGAAGAGATGAGACAACGGGTCAGCGAGGAATGTCAATGGTGAGCAGTAATGTCAAGAAGTCTTCGAGAGTTAGTGTTACTATTACAACCAGTATACTGAACTGTTCTGTTCGTACAGGTACAAAGATCTCATAGAAAACCTACCAGAAGAAGTCAAAGATGACTTGTGTTGTACGTTGGTGTTGAATAAACTAGCAAGTTATGGCTCGGTAAGTACTGCAGTGTCGACTGAGTTGTCCATCAGTTGGGGAGGGGCAAGCATAGTCATAACCGGCATGGTTATCGATCATTTCAGCTCGAGGGAAGAAAGATCAGCTCCAGTCAGTTCATTAAAGTGCTGTCAACTCTTCGTGTATGGGAGATTTGTTCACCGGATATCAGCGCTGCTATCGAGGTTCGTAGTCAATTAATCACTTTGAATCGTTTACCTTTTTGTTGCAACTGAACTATTTTGTTCTTCTTCAGTTTGTACGAGAGAAAATCGTCGACATGTCGGAGGATAATTACGAAGAATGGTTTCAAGGAAGTTTCCCGCAACCAAAAAGAGCAGCGTCAGCTCCACCACCGCGAACCAACGGATTTAGATATTAAGCAATTATTGGATGAGGTTGAGCATGATACCTTAGCCGCGGACGGCTTCGGCAGATAACACAGACCTCGGTCTTGATAATTGCGATATCATGCGAAAACCGAATTCAAT
>JAUPMF010075966.1:0-10219 GCA_031471435.1 Stomphia didemon
ATCTCAATATCTCAGTTATTAATAATTGGTCTACACCAATTTTCTCGATTACATCAAATTCTGCTCGACTGCGCATTTATGCGCATGTCATTTTCATGCATCTGTAACTTTTTTTGCGTGACTTATTTTGCGTGACCTCCTTTGCGTGACAAATACACTAAGCGGCTGGACCCTGGATTCTCAATGATATCACTATATGAGGTGTAATCTTTACTCTGTTGCTGTTCTAAATCGCTTCAGGCTCTTTACAATTTGGCGTACATGGTTGAATACAATTACTCGCTGGCTGGCATCCGATGGGCAAATGTCGACAAGAATTCCGTCCAAAAAGGAAATCTAACATTTGCTGGCATTCTTTACCAGAGGTAAGCCCAGTAGATCTCTTAAACAAAAATCATCTTCAGATTTCTCGCTATATCTCAGACTTGACCAAACAAACGCGCGCGTGTCGCAGTGGTTAAGAGTTTTCGGTCTTTACCAACTTTTTTTACAGGTGTCGAGATTCCAAGTCTAACAAAAACGAATCGTTTTTCCCGTGCGCATATGGACTCGTTCGCGTGTCAATCAAAGAATATTACGAGAAACACCCAATCCAAGTACATGTAAGTTGGAAAAAGTCATTTTCTTCATTTACTTCCACGTTGTCTCCTCCCCTCACTCACCCCCTTGATTCAATGCAGTTGTTCCCGCCCCTCCCGTACCCCTCCCCCTTGATTCAATGCAGTTGTCCACTCCCCTCCCCGTCCCTTAGGTTACCCGAGAACTAACCCCTTTTGTTCGTTTCTCGACAGTTGATGGCTTTCTTCGCGACTTCTCTGGTAACTTTCTTTTCTATTTGTCTCGTGAAGTTTGGTGATCGGATGAACTAAACACAAAAACCAGCAAAACTGGTACTGCGGTCAGTCAATAAATTTCACAAGTAAAGTTTAGTGTTTTACTATATTAAAATGTTTTAAAACATCTAAACATTAAAATGCGTTGATGCGTTTGTAATATTTTTTGAACAATGGAAATACTTCAATATAAATAATTTTGGGTTTCATAACATTTGATAATGATGACGTCACACGGTAATGTTAGATTAAGCGCAAAGGACTATGGGTATGAGAAAGCTCAAGAAATGTTGTAACGTTCTAATAGAGGTTTTTTATTGTGAGATTGTTCTAGTCTAATTTGCCGTGTAATAGTAAGTTGCCAAGTCAACGGAATAGATCCCACAATAAATACAACCATTATTATTCTTGTTGTTGTCAGTTGTATTTATCTGTCTTTTCTTTGAGATATTTCGTTCTGAATGTACTAGAGTCAGTCTCTCTTGCTTCTAGCATGTTCTTGAAGGCCCTCGCCTCTCGAAAACCCTCCCAATAGTTGACACTCTTGTTCACACTCGTTGCCGTATCGAGGGAGGTCACGGGTTCTGGGCATTCCAGGTGATCTTTTTGCGCGATCCTTGGAGCTGGTGGTGGGATTTCATCAGGACTGAGCTTGTGAGCCTGCAGTAATCCCTGGCGCTCGATAATGCGGTCGCACAAGTGGCACTCGTAATTAGCATACATACGATGACCGAAGTTGACTTTGTCCCAGTCTGCTAGAACGCGCCAGGGTCTGTTCTCAATGGCATTTAACAAATACTCGTTGGTTATTCCCCCGGGTTTCTTGTATTCTAGATACTTGAGGTATTCGTCATCATGAGAATCTAAAAACTTGATGTATTCTGCGAGGTCTTGAGGCGATTCGTAGTGCTCGACAAAAATCGCACTTCTATCGTTAGGCATCCAATCCCGAGCGTGAGACGAACCCATATAGATCGGTACCGAACCAACTTCGATTGGTCTGAAAAGCTTTTCCGTCATGTAGTCTTGGCAGATTGCGTTTTCGAACGCTATGTGGAATTTATATTGTGCGAGGAACTCGTAGAAAAGTTCACTTCCTAGTTTGATGAAACCGTCGATTTCTTCTGGCATTTTCTTGTTGTTCAAACACGGCCCATACGAGTCTATTTGTAGGTGTTTCATTAGTTCTTCTACGTAACGCTCTCGGTCAGACGGCGTGTAGCAGTCACGCTGCACGTACACCACCGAGGCGAGGCCCTTCTCTTTCTGTAACCTGGAAAAGGCGAAACAACACAGTTATCTTTACGTATTGACTGTGACGTAATGTTACTATTTATGCCATGTTTCACCCCCGCGGGGGGTAACTCGCATATGAAAAGGGCGGGGATGGTCGCCGTCTCGCTTAGGAGTGTAAACTATGATTTTTAGTACCACTAAGGGTGTTCACGACGGAACGCCAATATTTAAGCAATCAAGGTATCATTTAGGGCTGCACGCAAATAAGTAAAAACACCAGACTCTGACAGCCCTTATCTCAAGGGACACCGATTAGGCATGGAATATTTTCTTTTCGTTAACATCATTTAACATGATATATTTTGGGGGTCAAAACAAGCTTAAGCCATGCCCAGCTTAGTCTCCTTTAGGGGTTAAATTCCAATTTTCCGACGATCATCCCCGCCCCTATATATATGGGAGTCCCCCCCCCCCTCCCGGGCTTCGAAAAAAAGCCGGAAACGTTGTTGATTGGATTTGTGATGTATCACATTTACGACACGCAAGGTTCAGAATGATATCAATACGGGTCAACAATGCTGCTTACTTGTTCTTTGTTTCGAGAGATAAGGGAGGTTTGACCAAGTCTCTCAGGTCCTTGATGTACTGGCTTGATAGAGGGTAGTCAGACTCACGCCGAAATGTGGCCGTATGGTTGAACATCCTGGGGGAAACCAAAGCTGTTTTCATGTCTTTTGAACAAAGTAACATTCCCACACCCACCCCCTAAATACTAAATCATTTCCACACCCCCACACCCTAAATACTGAGTAATTTCCATAACCAGTCATCATAGATCACGTGACTGCCCTCGTGTACCTTAACGCATTCTCGTGGGTCAACATCCAGTTATTCTTCGGCGATTCCTCGTGGAATAACGCCCACTCGTGCCACGGGCTTCTGGGTAATGGCAGCGCATCGCATCGCAAGTCTGTTCCATAGAATATCATCACCCTCGTGGCAGGGTCGTCTCTGAGTGTCTTATCAATCGACGTGATGCACCTTCCTTTATCACACTGGATCTCATGATTTAGTTGGGTTTTATCGTGAGGAAAGATGTGATCCGTCCACCAAATCATAATGGGCAACTTTCCTTTTGGAATGAGAGGGGAAGGGTCATTTTCTTCCTTCAGGTATTTTGCCTTGTTCTCAGCAATGCCAGCTGCGTCTTCATTATGGTGCAAACCTGGTACAAAAAAATGTCATATTTTTACTTCAGAATTTGGTGGAAAATCTACTTTAGCTGGGCTACCTGTGTTAGTATCTCAACCAAATGAAAAGTTCAGATTTCATCAAAATACTTACTTTCTTTGTCATTAGCGCACTGTCCATTTAGTGGATCGTTTGTACAATCTGATGCTGATATTGGGTACCTTTCAGCTGAATAAAAAGTGTATTAAAACAACGTAGCTACAAACCGTCGGGCTCCCTGTGGTTGCATGCATAATATCAAATATAGGTCAGACGTCAATAAATCAATCCATATGTCTTTATCTATGTACGTGGCGCAATAAAATCAAGTACTCACCTACAACGAGAAACGCTAAAACCGCCACAGAAAATCTGCCTTTTTTCATCGTAAACTGTCAAACGAAATAAAAGCTGTGTTTATTTACATTTATTACGCTTTCAGGTTCACAGAGTCACACAAAGCTATTCCCGCATTACATTCCCGCATACACTGAACTAATAAACAATTCGAAAATCGGGGATTCAATTTTTTTCAATTTCGTAAGAATTGTCGCGCTTGTACGTGATATAAGGTGTTTTAAACCCCTTCAACTGTCTCCAGTAGCTGTCCAAGAGAGAGTATCAAGGCCCAGCTGCGTGAGGTTCAATTGTAGGTTATTGTTGGAGTGTGTCGAACCATCTCGAAACGCGGTCAAACTTCGATATGCGACGATAACCCAATTCAATCATCAGCTGCACGAGTGTTGTATAAAGAACAAAGGAACTTCAACTTAAACAATTGGGGACAAAATATGAACGTGATAAGATCATAAAATATATGTCATTGTCACCTAAAAAAGTCTAGAGATTTGTAAGTCTGGGTGAAAATCATTGCTTATTTCTCACCTTACCGAACTCCCTCCAAATCACAGAAAACGTCCCACGACAACAAAATATAAACACAACGACATCCTGTCCCCTGCAGCGGCTTGTGATGAATCAATCTGCGTGGTAATCTTTTCATAATTAATTTATGCAGATTTATTTATAACCAACACGTGGATGAGCCAGCAAAACTATAGCACAGCGGTTACTGTGGTCTCAACATCCGGGAAGTCTTCTTTGAAGGGAGAAAAATTCAAGATGGAGGACATTGGAGTGATTGTCCCTAATCAGGTAAACTGCTTGTTTTCACGTCATTCAATAGCTTTCTCTTCTAAAAATTGACGAAAATCAAAGCCTAGATGAATCAGCTTCAGTGTACTATTGGTTTTAGTTGATGCAGGGACGTATTAGCAATGTTTTTTAGATATTTTTCTTGATGATTTTATTACATTTTTGTTGAGTCATATTTATCATGCCGGTTTTTTCTTAATTTTTGGTTAAAATAGTCTTTTCATGTTTGAGCTTTGTGTTTAGCGATTGGCTCGAAGCTAAGATTTGCTTAAATTTTCTATATTTTTGGCACAAAATTTGGGTTAGAGTTGGGCAAAAAATGAAATATATTGAAATAAGATGTCAGATGTCCAACTATCGTTCAAAGCTTGTTTTACTTGTCTTTTAATTGAATAAATATAAATGTATGCCACAAATCATCAAAATCTTAGCAGCAGTAATGATAATTCTATTTATTCTTACAGTATTTGGGAAATGTACACATTATTATTGTGATCAGAAAAACTGTAGTCTGTATCTGTAATTTGTTCATTTTAGGAGGAAAAAATCAGCAAACCCCAAACAGCAAGCTCTCTTTGCAATCCAGTTGACCCAGAAACAGACGACCTCTATATAACATACAAACGACTCCAGAAACAGCTGGAATTCCTAGAGGTACAAGAAGAGTACATCAAAGATGAACAGAAAAACCTGAAGAAAGAGCTTCTACATGCTCAGGAAGAAGTGAAAAGGATCCAGTCCGTGCCGCTCGTTATTGGACAGTTTTTAGAAGCAGTAGATCAAAATACAGGAATCGTTGGATCTACAACTGGTATGAATTGAGTTTTAGGATGAGTTATGTTATTGTAATGTGAAAATATTCTTATTTTGTAGAGTGAAATTACAATTACTTTGCTTATTTCAAGGTTCCAATTACTATGTACGCATTTTGTCTACTATCGACAAAGAGCTCCTCAAACCTAGTGCATCAGTGGCTCTACACAAGCACTCTAATGCGCTGGTAGATGTTCTCCCTCCAGAAGCTGACAGCAGTATAGCCATGTTAACAGCTGATGAGAAACCCAATGTACCATACTCTGAAATTGGTGGCATGGATATCCAGAAACAAGAGATCAGAGAGGCTGTGGAGTTACCATTAACACACTTTGAGCTCTATAAACAGATTGGTATAGACCCTCCGAGAGGTGTTTTACTGTATGGCCCCCCTGGCTGTGGTAAGACGATGTTGGCCAAGGCTGTCGCCCACCATACCACAGCCTCTTTTATTCGCGTTGTTGGTTCAGAGTTTGTACAGAAGTACCTTGGAGAAGGACCAAGAATGGTTAGAGATGTTTTTCGATTGGCCAAAGAAAATGCTCCTGCAATTATATTTATTGATGAGATTGATGCTATAGCGACCAAGCGGTTTGATGCCCAGACAGGAGGTATGTGATTATTACATGTTCCGATATTTAGATGGCTCCCTTACTGATTGACTACTTAACTTATTGTTGCTTATAGCTGATAGAGAAGTACAAAGGATTTTGCTTGAACTGCTTAATCAGATGGATGGTTTCGATCAAACTGTTAATGTCAAAGTAAGTTAAATGGAATGTATACTATATCCTCTATACTAGTGTTGTGTACACTTTAATGTTTCAAATGATTATATTTCCAGGTGATCATGGCAACCAACAGACACGATACTTTAGATCCTGCTTTACTGCGTCCAGGCCGTCTAGACAGAAAGATAGAGTTCCCTATGCCTGACAGACGGCAAAAGAGATTGATATTCTCCACCATCACCAATAAAATGAACTTATCAGAAGAAGTGGATCTAGAAGACTGTATCCTTTAATGTCACTTCACTAAACGATTAAACATTTTCCTAATAATTCATGTTACACTATACATTATTATCTATGTAAAATGGTCCTTGACATACACTATTAGATGTTGCAAGGCCTGATCGTATTAGTGGAGCTGATATCAATGCTATTTGTCAAGAGGTGAGCGACCAAACTTTGGTTCAAATGTGCCCATGTTAAACCTAACAAACAAGTGATATTATTATACATTTTACTCACTATCTCGCATCTAATTGGCTGAGAGCACACATCTAATTCTCGATGGCGAGCGCACATGACATGATAATTCTATTATCTGTAGCAGATAATAGAATTATCATGTCATGTAGAAAGTGTGTGTGTGCATACAAGTTTATGATGGCGGCGTTTTTACAGCCGATCGCGCGACTCCATTTATTGTTGAATCGTTTATTTTAACTATTTCTTTTACAAAATGTATAATAAAACAATTATTGAATTCGGTTTTCGCATAATATTGCAATTATCAAGACCTCGAGTCTGTGTTATCCGCCTTAGCCGTCCGCGACCTCATCCAATAATTGCTTATTGTACATGTATAATTATTTTGAAAATCTGTTAAGGATTTACAGAGACCATTGTCTGGTTATTCAGATGTCCTTGGTTTCTATGGCAACACCATATTCACTCCCTTTATGAGCTATACTGATGTACAGTATATTTGTTTATTGCAGGCCGGAATGCAAGCCGTGAGAGAAAACCGATATATCATCTTGGCCAAAGATTTTGAGAAAGGGTACAAAAGTAACGTGAAAAAGGATGAGCAAGAACACGAGTTTTACAAATAGATCAATATCTTAGCACTCAACTCGTCTGTACTCGAACGTCTGTGAATAAATATAATGTGTAATGTGTTTACCAAATAAAAAGAACTTGAGTTATAAAGTCTCTGTTGGGTTACCTGTGTCGTAATGTCTTCCCATAATGCACCATTCTTAAAACAAAATTTATACTGAAGATTTCAAGACTCTTATTTATTGAAGATTATAATTTTTCTGTCAATATCTTGTCATGATAGAATACAAATCTAGGTGTGGGACCTAATTTTATGGATTGGATTTGTTGAAATATGGCGAAAATCACAGCATTTCGGCGAAGGCTACGAAAGGTCGCCATGACGAAGTGTCATAACAGAACGGGTGCCCAGATATAAATATGTCAACTACTGATCCTAGAAGCAAAATACTAGAGAGGTAAGGGGTTAAGACTGCCAGGTAGAGGGAGCTAGCATCTGCTTCTAACGAGAGCTGTCCATTTGATGTGTTCACAAGGTTACAAAATCAAGAAAAGAGCAGGAGCTGGGACGTCCTGGGTGAGAGAAGATGGTCTGCTGAATCTGGGCGACTAGATGTGTTAGCTGACGATTCAAGGCAGCTTCCTGCTCGTAAAGCAACGAGTCCTCAGCATTTACCAAGGCTAAAGACACCACCAGAATGGCCCCGTGACCACCAACATGACGGTGATCTAAGGCGAGGCAAACAGACTGTGGTACCCCCTGTGAAATCAAGGAGAAAGGCTTTTGTAGAGTAAGTTGTGGAGATTTCATTTCGTTTATAGTTCGATATTGTGATATTACAACAGGCATAGAAAGAAATTGTAATGAATTTTTTTTTTCATTTTTCTATCCCATCCATCTTTTTCCTGTTTTTCCTTCCCACAGTCAAACAAACATTCAACATTCACCCAAGAAAGCCCAAGAAAGCCCATCAGAGCCTCGTCACTGGCAGGGGAATGCAGGTGTTGATTCTGGGTTTCCTGTGGTGCCATCACTTATGTATCAACAACCGCACCCACAAAATGGTCCAACAACAATCATGCCAAACAACGCCCAACACTACCCTGCGGGGGCGTACCCTGTACCAATGTACATGAGCTATGCACCCATACTGCTACCTGCATTTCATAACCCAGGTGGATTTCCCATGGGGGTAGTGGACAGTAGAAAACACCCTCAAAGGTGAAAATTGTTTCAATTTATTGTCATAAATTTAGTTGTTCATGTCAAACATTAGACCACAGAAAGCATAAAATTATTGCCGTTTCAACAGGCAATTAACAAGAGACGATGCTGCTCGTTGTATACAAAAATACTACAGAGGTTGGAGAGCCAGAAAGGTAATGCTAGCTATACTGTGGAATTACGTGTACTGCAGGAACCAACTAATTCTGGTGTTGTTTTGTTTCAGGGCTCAAAATATCTCCAAATACAGTTCCTCTCTAAGTCTCGTTTTGCCAAATGTTTTGTAGAAGACTTGATTTCTGAATTTCTCCAAGAAGAAATCATCCCAGATCTTCTGATACAAGTCATTTCTCATACCAAGACTTTGGTGAGTCATTGCTAGTCGGCAAATAAGTCTTTTTGTCATGGTGACTAGCCCTTGTTACGGAGAAGAAATCACTTTTGATTATTTCTTTCATTGTCTTTACTTGCGTGGTAATAAATATTTTATTTTCTAGTCACCTCAGGATCCTTTGTACAGACTCTCTAGAAACATATGTTCTGATGTTCTCAATGAAGACCTTACGACCTTCCTTAATCAGATTGCAGCCAGCGTGTATTATCCTCGAGTACAAAGGTAATGTTTTTCTTTTTGTGTCTTTTAAAACTTGCACAATTCATTTTCAAATAAAGGAGTACATTTTGTGTTCCAGTGAGAAAGTTAGCAGGGCTGATCCTCTAGCTCAAGTATGTCAGGAACTTGTTGATGAAGTTGTTAGAGAAATGGCTGTTGCAGTTGTGCCGTTGACTATCAAATCACTCGTCAAATGTCACCTGACATTCAGCAAGAGTGATGATTGGTTTGAGGATTTGGTTCTAGAAACTCTACAGCCAATGGTTTGGGACGTGGTAAGGTCTGGTTTGTTTGATTGGTTAATTGGTTATTATTGTAGTAATGAGTAGAAACTGGGTTAAGAAGGCAGAAACTAATTTCCATTCCCTTTACAGGCAAGTTCAGCACTTGAAGGGTATAAGTATGAGGTCATTGCTGATGAAATGATTGACGAGGTGACAGATAGCATGGTGCAGCCAGTTATTGTTGAGGCATGGAGAGAAGTGGTTGGTGACCATCGCGAGGCTCAGATGATAGAGGTAATATTCTAGTCACCTCTCCCTACTTCTATATAACTATTCATTACATCTTCATAAAAATAATTAATTTGGAACTCTGGAATATTTTAATAAATATTTCAAAATATTTTCTTGATTCATTTCTCTAGATTGGAAAATATGCAGAAGGCAGAGTGTTAGACAGTCTGTTCCTTGAACATCTACTGGGTCACCTGGCAGGGAAAAACTTGTCGTTATACTTCAGGGATTACGTGGAACAAACAATGGATGGTAACACCTCATTATGTTACACCATGATCATCATTCTCAGGACTTCATTGGATCTTGTTCATTCATTACCAGGTTTGATATGCGGCGTACTAATGCAGCAGTATATATCGGTACACGATGACCGTGAAGATACTCTATCTAACCACCTGCTCAAGACTTACCATCAACAGCTATACACCAAAACAGTGAGTAGAACAATGATTTGAACCCGATTACATAACTTTATTACACTACTGCAAATACAATCCAAAACAAGTGCAAATATGGCAGTAGTCCAGCACCAGATCGGAAGGCACCAGTTGATTCGCTTTCGCGAACAATAGTCGTCATTGTGTCTTTGGTTGCTTTATTCTATTGTTCTATTGTTTGTTATTATATTTGTAATCCAATTGGATGAGGCGTTCCGTTCGGTGCTGGACGTCTCAAATATGGGAGCATATAACACGGTTGAGCGTGTGCAGGACACGTCCAAATAAAAGACAGGCTCAAAAATGACCCAGCCGATTACACAACTTTCCGTGAAATAACCTCTATATATATTAATGCTATATTCATGTGTT
>JAUPMF010075988.1:0-12273 GCA_031471435.1 Stomphia didemon
TATAAGATTGGAGTTATAAAAGTAAATTCCGAATAGATTTATTATATTTTTTCCCGTAACCAAGATTCAAATTATAACAGTACGATAAATACGACTTTTAAGCAGAAAAAAACGGAAGCGGAAGTAAAAAACTGCACAGCCGATAGCTACACGACTTGCTATTCGCCACGTGTCTTTATTTATTGTAATACACATCAATGGGGGTGATTAGCATAATCTGTTGTTTTCTGCTATCGAGCAAGATATATTCGAACAAGAATACTGAGATTTGAAGTCTTTTTATTTAACATTGACCCATATTTTTACGTGGTCTAATTGGACTGGGGACACAGACAAACTGAGCTAAAATGTTTCGTGTTTTGGGCTTGTTATTGATAGCGGGTTTACAATTTTCCTTTGCTCGCCATTTACAATTCCAGTTGAGTGGACACGAATGTTTCTACGAAGACATCGACGAAAAGACTGAATGTTCTATAGAGTTTGCTCCAATAACAGGCCACGATCCTAAAGTAGACGTGTCTTTAGAAGACCCCAATGGTGAAAGCGTCTACAAAGTAGAGAAGAAAGACTACGACCTCCACAAATTCACCGCTAATGTCACTGGAACATATCGGCTTTGCTTCAGTAATGTGTACGACTTCACTATCGGTAATGACTTGCTGTACTTCGACTTCGTTACAGGGAAAAGCGAAACTGGGTTCGATGAAGTTGCACCGACAGATAAAGCCTTGACCCAACTCGAGACATCGCTGGCATCGATAAAGGAGAACATGAACCTAGTAGAACGATATCAAAACTACCACAGACTACGTGAGGCAAATGGAAGAGCTGCAGTAGACAATCTAAATCAGAAAGTACAGTGGTGGTCTGTTGGACAGTCATTAGTGGTTATTGCTGTTGGAATGACTCAGGTTTATGTTTTAAGGAGATTTTTTACCGTCTCCAAACAAACTCTGTAATGGAGACTAGCTGACCTAGTGGTAAACAATGTTGAACGAAGAGAATTGTGGGTTACCTACCGTCTGCAGCCTAGAACACTGGTAACAGAACTTGATCTTGATTTGATATTACTTTGAATACAGATAGAATTTCATGCCTATAATGACTACGTTTTTCATCTTATTTTTGTTCTTGTTTTTATTCAGTAATCGAATTCATCATGTAGCGAATGTTTATTGTTTACTTTCGGTTTATGGCAATCGGTAATAGCGATAATGGTAATAGTGATAATGATGATAGTGACTGCCTTCTACCAGCACTACTATTTATTAATAGTAACAATGTATTGTTCATCGTATTTATAGTGTGTTAAAAATTATATAATCAAAATTATTAATTATTTAGGACTAAAAATGTAATCAATAGCAGGAGTCAAACACTACCCCCTACCCTCCCATCCCTCCCTCCCTATTGTATTGACTGACTATATTATCGCAATAAACTGGTAAACTTGTCTGCCTTGCATTCGTCTTCCGTTTACTTGTCCACACTAGCAAATTGCTAATTAGTACTCAACGTCATGCTGTTCCATTGTATCTTCCATTTTATCACTTATATTTTTGCTTACAATTTCTGTGTTTGTGTTTTTTGTGTGGGGAGGGGGTGTGGGGGGTTGCTGCCTGTTGGTTATGTTTTGTGTGAGGGCTGTGTTCTTTTTTGTGTGAAAGGAGGAAAAAGGGATTTTGCTGTTGTTTTGTGTAGGAGGAGGGGAAGGGAAAGAGATTTTTCTGTCTGTTGGTTATGTTTTGTGTGGGGAGAGGGTAGGGGGTTTGGAAATATTTAGCGTACGCAACGCGCAACTTTGTGTATGGGGTGATCCCCCAAACACAAAATCCTAGACCCGCCCCTGTAACCATTCGACGGAGAGGGCACATAATCGATCCCTAGGGGGATGGGGTGTACTCTATCAGTAATGTTTCATCATTAATTTTTTTTGATAAATAAACGACATACATATTTTCCTGGATAAAACAAAGCTTTTTATTTAGGAGATCATTTATAATAAGATTTGATTGATGTGCATCACATTATCCTGACTGTCTTACTAAGAAACACGTACAAGTTACGCATGCGCACAAGGCCTGAATTCAATAGAGAAATTATCTATCATCTATGCATGGATTGTTTGGATGGACAACCTTCTTGAAATCACTGTGTAGGACACCCGCGCGCCATTTTGAAAATTTGTTCTTCCAAACAATCCATGCATGCTTTGCGGTCACGATTCGACTCAGTTTCCCGCTCGATAGGGAAACGGCGAATAGTCGTGATTAGATTGGGAGATTTTTTCAAATCAATAGCAAGAGCTTATGTAAGAGAATTGATGTGCGTCCCTGTGCTAATTCATCCCGCGACTATTCTAGCAGTCCCGTTTTCTATATTTAGATTTGCGCGATTCGATTCTCTCCTGAACGAGTCGGCTTTTGTTTACAAAACTAGAAAGTGTTGCTGATAAATCTATTTTTAGTCCGAGCTCATTTGAGAAAGTTTTGACATGAATTAAGTAACGGTAAAAATACTAACAGGCGCTGTTTATCGATCGGCCAATCAGAACAGTGGTTATTTATAGTTATAAAGCTAAACTAAACTAGACACCCGGTGGATTATCACGGGGTTTATTCGTAAGATCGACTATATAATGGTTTCTAGTCGATGGTGTGGAAGATAACTGCTTTCGTCAGAGCAAATTTGCCTTCTATTTGAGCGTTACGTAGTAATGTTGCGCACTAGAGTCTAATTGCGTGTTGTCCTCGATCAAACTGGGATGGATATGTTCACCAGATACTGGTAAATAAAAACGTTTCAAGCTGAGAACTAGTTACTACCGACTGATGATTTTAGTGATAATATAAAGATTGTTCTTCCACAGGGAGCCCGCGTCTGCACGGCGCTGAAGCAGTTTGTGTGATGGGTTCAAATGCACTCGTCGTTGAGCTCATCTTAACGGACGTTTGCGGGGTGTTTATCAGTCTAGGGGGACAGCTACTGGCCGGCAATCCATACGAGTGCGTTGACACGTATGCCGGGTAGGTCACGTAAGGAACCTGGAACTGGGCGAGCGCATGGTCGTGCGCATGGTACTCTTGTAGGCAAGCCGCTGACATTGCGGATGGCTGGGGTGGGATGGTCGTTTGTTGTGGGATGAGGAAAGGGAAGTGATTGCGTAGTTCATCATAGCTGTGCATCATTGAGCGGTTGGTGTCTTTCATCTTCATCATGCAAAAGTCTTGATCGAGACCCCTGAAACAGAAAAGTTGATTGCCTAATCAGTATCATGTTTCTTATAGAAAAAGAACATAAATTTGATACTGAAATAAAATCACTATTTTAAGAATCTATCTATCGCTGCATTAATTCATAACGAATTTAAACTGCCGACAGAGCAACGTGTATTGAGACAGTGAGAAAGTGTATAAAGATATCCGATTGATAAGGATGACGAGGACAAATCTAACCCTATAAAAACAAATACAATGTATTTGAAGACACACTGAGAAAAAAAGAGGAAAAGCTATTAAATTCTGACAAACTTGAAAAATAACTTTTAAGGTGCGATGAAACAAAGAACGGTTAGTCGCTCGATATGATTTCAATTGGATTTTCAGTTTATTTACTGATTTATTTTGTGCCAAACAGAAGTGGAGAAAATGGGACAGAACATGTGAGAATTTCGTCTTTTGTTTTTGTTTTCTCAATTTATTTATATTTTTTTTTATTCAGATTTGGTTATTCTTTTCTTTTTTTGGCCGAATATATATATTTTGTTGTTAGAGAGAGCAAACTCCTGTTGTTTACACATTGTAGAGAGCTTTAAACCTTGCTGTAATGCGTTAAATATGGTTTATTATATTATACGAGAACAGGAAAGTTCAGTAGTATCGGTAATAAGACATTACTAACTCATAAATCAGTCGAAAAGTCGACAAAATTCAGTAAATTGACTGGTTGGTTTTCCTCTAACGCCGACCAATATGCGAAGCCGGCTATGTGTCCAAGCAGGTGTGTCAACACAAATTGAGGTTAGAACACAGTGCAAACACCAGTGATTTTGTCCATGTGTTTGAGCAAATGAATACGGTGACAATAGGAGATATCTATTGACTTCTTGTCAAATATCTGACTATCTTACTTTCAGCATGGTTTATCCAGGCAAGATGAAATGTGATCCCCTTTTAACGATGAGAACACTATACGTGTAATGATACAGCAAAGCAAAGCACTAAGACACAGAGTAAATCATAAATACCACTGACTCTAATCTAACTCCATCTGAAATTAACTCTACATTCATCGAGAAATAAAACGTTAAAAAATTCAGCTTGGTTTTAATTGGTTCTTAAACGATGAAGTAATCAAATTCAGCGGTATTTAAAAACGATATGGTCACATTCATGTTCATTGCTTTCGTTTCCATAGAGATTTCTCAAGCAAGATTAGAACTCCTGAAAACGCAATTTAAGTTAACGGGAAATCGTAGGGATGGCTTATATCTTATTTGTTTTAGGTATTTCATTTGAAAATTCATCGAACAAAGAAGTCTTGACAAAAAGGTCTATTGACCGAGGGAAATAAACACATCGTTTTCTCCTCGTCATAATTTCTAAACATGCAAAAAAAAATTATACATGAAGAGATTTTGATGATATGTTCACACGGTGCATTGATTAAGCCCGCTTACGAAACCGAGAATTGCGGGAAAACGAACGGGTCATATCTTAGTGCACTCAAGTAGGCATGAGATCGTCACATGAGTGTATGGGAGACTGGATGGTCGCTATATAGTTAATGCGTAATGGCACTCATTTAAATATTTACTAGTCTATTATTATATCTGCACTCGTCTAGTATAATTGCACTCGTTTAGTATATCTGCCTGGTTGGCTTACAGGATGTCGTTCTATAGCACTGACTCCGTGATAACTTATGTCGATACTAATACTAAACTCTAGTGTTTGTAGATTTTTTGTGCCCCTAAAACAAGCGAACCGCTTGAACAAGATAATGTTGGTTTAGAAAAAAATGGATCCCTTTTCATTGATATTCAAATCTCCAAGCTAAGCTAGATATGTAAACACAATATATAGAACAGAATATAAAACTATAGAATATTCCAGTAGAATTTTGAATCATTCTCGGTTCGATAATAAGTCGGCGAATTTGGTGCGTAAATTTTTTCAATCCGCCAAAGATCACGGCCCTGGATGGAATATGATTATGTTAGGAAAGACGTTAATAATGATCGAAGAAAGAGATAAAAATCAATAAAGTTATTGTTTATAGTTTTTTAAATATTGCCTGGGGGACGTTTCACCGTGTCCACAGAACTTAATGAACAAAATCAATTTCCACATTGAGCTAGCCGAACAGTTTGGTAATAACAAGAAAATTACAATTTTACTAAACGGGCAACACGTTGTGTTCAGATTCTGCCGATAACTGCGAACTTGATATTCCTCTAAACGAATGTCAGCTGAACAAGTGGTTTGTATAGCACTAAAGCCTACATTGGGAGTTGAGTAATCTGCGCCAAATCTGTCCGCCCAATTAATTTCTCATTATGAAAGGACACGCGTTGGTTTCAAGTTACCGCTTTAGTTTTCCCAGCTGCAGAGAATCGATTGAAATGTTCAAGTGTTCGGCCATCGCATATTAAAGATGTTCAATGACTAGTCAGTGACATTGCTAAAGGGCTGAGTCCTTACTGCGGTAACCAAGCGACTGTCTTGAATATTTATTTCCTCGAAAAACAATTTTCAATGTTGTTATGCAAACCATGACTGCGCAACAGTTTGAAATAAGAGTAAAACTTCAAACACTAATTTCTGTTGATTAGCTCCAGTCATCGGTCGTAATTTGCGGTTTCATTTAGAATGATTTCCAAATGACATTCGATTAAAACAACAATAACATTTTGAATTGATACAAACGACAATTTTTTTGTGTAGAAGATACACCTTGGATTTTTCAAAAGATTTTGTTTGCAAGTCAAATGCTTACTGGTTATGAAAAGATGTGTAGATAGATTCGTTTTTAGTGGGGAGTTAAAGGTAGAAACGTCGAGAATTCTACGTGTTTGATCAAGACATGTTTAACCTTTGAAGTATCACTTGAAAAATATACACACAAGAAAAACAAAATTTAGAATTCAAATATCAACTAAATCAACGATGAGTTTCTCACGGTAATTCCAAAGACGAACGCACAAAAACATAATCTAACTTCCCTTTTTATTGGACCTCTAAAAACACTGATTGCGCAGCTAAAAGATACACTTGGCACTTCTCTCTGTACATAGAAATCCCAGCTACTTATCCCGTTGTTTAATGCTATAGAAAAGCGGGCACATTTGTACAAACAAGATATTTAGTGCCCGAACTGATTTATTGATTACCTTTTCCTCATCTCCGCAGCACGTACTCGTTGCCTCTTGTTCTTGAACCAGTTGCTGACTTGTGTCACAGTTAAGTCGGTCATTTTGGCCAGCTCGTACTTCTCTCTGGGAGTGGGGTAAGGGTTTTCCGTGTATGCTTTGTTCAGAATGGTGCGCGACTTTTCCTTGAAGCAGTAAGTCGTCTCCTCTCCATCCCAGATCGTCCTGGGAAGCGGGTATTTTCTACGCACCCGGTACTTGCCCACAGCTCCTAGAGGACGACCTCGCTGCCTCTCAGCTTCAATGTAATGTGCTGTCCGCCACAAACACTGTAGTTTCTCATGAACAGGTCTAGAAAACCTGTGGCTTTCCAGGATTGAGTACAGGTCTTTGAAGTTGCTTTGATGGAAGGCAACCACAGCCTTGGCCACAAGAATGGTCTCGCACTGTTGAATGTCTTCAGAGTCTTTAGGCAGCGACCATAGGAATCGTGCAAGGCGCTCGTTTTCTCCGCTGTTCTGCAGGAATTCACAGACAGAGATGACTTGCTCCATTGAAAACGGACATGGAAGCATAGTGTGGCGTTAAGTGCTCGTCCAATAGATTAGACGTTTTGATTTGTCCTAATTACTTTAAGTGGATGATTACCACAAAGCTGTTGGTTCGCTGCCGGTTGGTTGCAGCGAAGTGATAGCGGTAACCTCAGGTTTGGGTTTTATAGGCCACAGATAGGCTGTCCCGCTCTTTGTGTGGCCTGATGTCGCTGTACCGCTGACCGAGCCTTCACCAAACATTGGCCACCTTTGCAGTGATGGTGCAAGAGTCGGTCATGGCATAACAAAACAGCTTTTAGTGTACTTGTCAAATCGTCATCATGTCAGGTAGGGCTTCAATTAGTTCATCATTAGCATGAAACTGAAGCGGACTAACTTGTTGATTTTAGAATCGACAATTGGTCATTGGATTTTTGAACCCAAATAATAGGGTGTCTGTAGCCTGAACAAACACAACTTTAAGCGCTCGATTGTGTTAGGATATCGAAACCTCGTCGATGGCTTTGCTTAAAAATCGACTTTTAATCCTCGCCACACAAATACCCAGCGCTTTGTCAAAATTCATGAGAATTGATTGTAAATTGAAAACTAGAAGTTTCAGTGACTAGCCTGTGGGTAAAATACGCCTTTATGTCTACACTGATATGACGATTGTGTCAAGAATACCTGTTAAGTGCGTATTTTGTGTCTGTTAACTTGAGGGAATGTTGCAAATACGACGCGGCAATTATTATCAAATTCTTGATTAACAGGTCTGGAACCAGCGCTATTGCTTAGCAACTACATGCAGCGAGCATTTGTAATCGGCAAAGCCACTGCTAGAGGCTAGAAACCCCCAAGCCTCTCGTCATGGCTTTGTTTCTCGCCATTCGTCTGACTGACACTGCAGATAATTTACAAATTAAAACGAGGTTGTATTGTGCGCTGCAGAGTTCGACAGGCTTTGCTGAGTTCGATCAGGGCAGACTATAGGCTGTGTCAGTTTCTTTGCGTTGATTGTTCAGTCTGTCATGTGGAGTCCTTAGAGAGTTATTGATGCCACGGCGACTCACGTAAATCCGCCGTTTAGCGGATGAGGAATCGAAATCTCCCTCGGAGATTGTTTGATGTGATTCTATTCCGAACCAGAGTGTGTCATTCTCAATCGCTCGAGTATCCCGTTGCCGACCCACAACACGACCCGCAGATTGCTCTTACCACTGATATAATTGCTTCTTTAATTTTCCTTTGCAGCTGTATTTACAAGAAAATTGGCCAATTAGTAGTTTAAAATTGGACGAAGTGCGTGACAGCTCCATGAGGACCAACAATAGCACGTTTGAAATGGGGTCGACATTGCACATCTGCTGTGAAAGTCAACAGACTACAGAACTTTTGTAAACGCACTCGATGGTATCCAACCCAGCACCGTTACGAATGTGTCTAAAAACACTACTTGACAACTCTAACAAGACTACGAGCTATCTAATAAACTAGTGGTATGGATAGAAATACTTTAGTATCACCATGTAAACTGGGAGGCATCATACTTCATACTCAATAAAATAAAAGGAAATACAATGTTGCAAGCATTGCATTATTTGAGACAAAATTTAATTATTTGCATTTGTTTGTACGAATGGAAATGTGTCGATTATTGATTGTACTAGCTGGAGAAAGGCTGTGATCAGCGAGTTCTGGTGTTGATCTCTTTGTTGCAGGGTATTATAAGGCGGCCACCCTTCGGCGTTTTTACCTGTAATAAGAAGACGATGGAAATGCAATTAGGCTGTATGGGGTGCGGCTGGTTATTAGCTAAGAGTTTACAAATGATACGTGGTTGTCATATACCTTGACCCATACTTTAATCAGTTGTGCCTTCATATTCTGAACACGTGGAAAACAACACCTAAAAAGAAGATGAAAAATCAACTAGGGGATTCAAGTTTTGAACATTGTACGAGGCGTTGCTATTTGCTTACTTATTTCTCTCGAACAAGTTCAATCTGTTTGCGTTGTGGTGTTGTTTGCTCTTGTACTTTGTATCGTGGAGGCCAAAGGAGCGTAATTTTCACACAACCCTACTACGTTCAACGCTATTCTCACAGTAAATAAACATGTCAGTTGGTGAACGAAGATAAAATCATATTTAGTATTTCACCGTCATTTTGTGGTATCTTTTGTATCTTCACTGTATGAACATAAAACATTGCTTTGTTCATATGCTGTACAAATGAATTAGTTTTCTCGCTATTTGACTGTTAACTGGTGTTGTTTAATTCTTGTAAAACCGAACAAGATTATTCGCACAGCGAGACTGAATAACATTGCCGAGCTCTCGTCGTACTAGGCACCAACACGTTTACTTGTTATCGGTTATTGTTACAGTACTTGTTTGGTCTGAGAATACCATTTGCTTCTTATAACAATAACTGAAAAAATAGCAATTGTAGCTGTGGGAGCAACCTGGGCACAGTTACAAGCACACATTGTGTTGAACGTTGCAGATACAGCATCCTTAACAAGTTTGTCAAGAATGAGATAGTGTTTTAGCTCTATGCAAGTAAATATAGATGAACTACAATGCTTACGACACCTGAGTTCGCGTTGAATTCTATCCAGTGTTAGAAAAACATATTTTAATTATATAAACGCGACACAAAAATTAACCAGTCGTACAATGGCAATCATGAGAAAGATCACAGCCCACAAATTAACCTCTATTACTGAATAAGAGGCGAGGCAAACTCAGAGATAGATCGGCCGTAAGATAAAGCCACATGACAGACGCCCACATTGAAAAAAAGATGCAAAGAAATGCTGACAAAAATACATAACAACAAAATCAAAAAATAAAAGCGGTAGACAAAAAACGTCTTTCACGTTTAATATTTACCATTTGAAATCATTCCATAGTTGTTGCGTATACCGACAGTATTTCCCATTTAGACATATAGTGCATGTACAGTACTACAAAACGGTTGCTGCATTCGAGTTAAGACCAATCAGGCTAAATGTGTTGTACCTTTATCTCAGTGACATCCAATACATTTGGAGTAGTTTTTGCTGATAAAGATCAAAGAAAAGCTGTTTAGTTCGATAAGTGCTAACTCTAAGGTTATTGACGATGAGTGTTATCAAAAAACCACAAATTAACGCCGGTACAAAGTCTGCGAATTTGATAAAGTACGGCTGTGAACGTAAAGATGTGTTGAATTGAACACAGTACCACTTAGTGCAACTTACAGTCAACTCGGTCCAGTTTGCGATAGGCTTGCAGATTTATGTCCTAGTTCTCTGTCATTACCTTCAAACTAGCGGCTGCCTTTGATGTCATTAAACATCAAAGTACATTTTGTACAGCAGAAAGAGGGCCGGGAAGGGGAGAACATATTTGAAAATCGTAAAAGCTCTTGTGACAAGAATGACAGCAGAATTAAGTGAAAGTTAAACAGCACTATAGAGTTGCTAGCGAGAAAAAGTCATCAGTTCGTTTACATTACGAAAACTCATAGCTTCACGTTGTGCTACATTCGAGTGATATCCCACTAGAGATACTGATCCAATGGCTTGCATGCCTCTCCTATGGCTTTCCTCATAATCCGCAAATCTTGACCAACAGTGACCAGAACGAGTGCAACTCAAAACTTGTCATGTTACTGTGGTAAGAAGAGCAAAGTGCTTCGCAAATGAGCAAATATGATTGACGAGCAATCATCGAGTGGTCAGCAGGGAAGGTCCGCTAAAATCATGTATCATTTTTCTTTTGATTTAACACGCGGCTTTTAGTAAGCCAAGTTAGTTGCTGTTATTTGGTAGCTGTTAATGGACATGTTGCTGCTCGTATCATAGGTATAGTTTACCATCAATCTTACTACTTATACCACACATTTTATAACTTAGATTTGGACTGCGCAATTTGGTTAACAGTTTTGAGTGATTTTCGTTGTCTTTATTTTTTTGGCTTCTTTTTGTATTTGATTCCTGATGGTATACTTCTCACATTAGTAATTCACTAAGCAGCATTTCTTTGTTTGCTGTACGTTGAACTTCGCCCTAGCCGTGGTTGTCATATAGTTTTGCGAGTACCGATTAAAGCAAAAATATGTTTTTTTGCAGAAACACGCCTATACACATTGATTCTCCAACCACAAACTCATCCAGCAGTTGTTTATCCCACAGTAAGTCAAACTGAGCCACTTCAGAAAGCTATTTTCAGCTCAGTATTGTCAATTGAAACAGCAACAGCTGGTCGAGCGTTATCGAGTTTAACCTCTCCTACATGTTAATGTTATGGGGACACAAACAACAGTTAAATCATGGTTATTTACTATTCCCACGACTGGACTATCAGAACAGTAATTACCAAGAAGAGCGCATTCTAAAAAGAGAGAAAAAGCTAAAAAAAAGTGCAAATCAAGTACGAATTTTAGCAGACACAATGCGCTAAAAACTTTGATATATTTATTTGCCGTAATTGTAGATATCACTGCAGTTGTCGCTATATAATGCGCAAGGGAGCATTATATTCTATATCAAGCCAGTGTTCCAATTTAAACGTGTTTCAGGGGTTTCAGCTTTTTTGGAGCATAAAAACAATATTTTAAAAAAGCTGGTAAACATCCGTTATGAGTTCAAAGATAGACCAGTTTGTGGGGATGAGATTTTGAATCAACTCAATAGACTTACTAGTTAGCAGCTGATGAGAATACTCCGTCTCGTAAAGTGTCAGGTCAAAGTATTGAAGATGGTGTTTTGTGATACGATGAACAAATCTATCAATAAACTTACGGAGGCAGGGATAGAATTATATATTTCCGGTGGTTTAAACAATGACAAAATATATCGTTATTTCGGAAAGTCGTTTTTTTATTTGATTTATTACGTAGACTAGTTCTATATCTGGCACATGGCACTAGGCTCCCTGTGCTGCAAGTTATTTTGTCTTAACTGATAAACCATTTGTGCTTTTGTACTTGAGGTAAAATCTGATATAAATCAAAATAGAAAGAAGTTTAATGAAAAACTTTGCATTCCATTGCCGTTGATATACACCAACACAAGCAATGATACAGTTAACATCAGATAACAATAATGTTATGCATGCCCGATATAAAACGCGTGTATTTTACGTGCGTTTGTTATAATCCAGTATAACGTTTAGAGCAGTATAACGTCTTTAAATCCTACAACACTGTTGAACTGTGATGTCTTATTCTTCCATTTCAATCAGTGTAAATAAATCAAAAAAGATTGCTTACTGACGACACAATTAAACAACATTTTCCATGTTATATTTAGCAGATAGAAGGCGAACTCAAGCCTTCTATCGGCAGATAGTTGAAGAGGGGCGCTAGCCCCGAGTCAACT